>JAJJMJ010022118.1:47735-73701 GCA_022059055.1 Vitis cinerea | reverse complement strand
AGTACTCAAAACTAATCCTCCCCCCAACCTAGCTCAAATTATCTCAAACAACAAAAATCACTATCTCAGTACTCAAAACTAATCCTCCCCCCAACCTAGCTCAAATTATCTCAAACAACAAAAATCACTATCTCATAGGTCAAGAACGCACCTATCTTTATTTTATTATTTTTTCCAAATGACTTATTGTAGGAGTGCAATGCTAAAGGTATCTCCAAGTACGTGGTCAATGTAGCGGGGATTCATCA
Source organism: Vitis cinerea (assembly GCA_022059055.1). NCBI lineage: Eukaryota > Viridiplantae > Streptophyta > Magnoliopsida > Vitales > Vitaceae > Vitis > Vitis cinerea. The sequence continues at coordinate 73,453 of JAJJMJ010022118.1, read as the reverse complement.
ATGACTTCTAACCATAAGGCATAGGGCACCAAGTTTATAGGACTATTTAACTAGCCACTAACTCCTTGGACTTCACCCCAGACTGCTCAAATTAGGATCCAATACCTTTGCACCTACAATTGAGCTCATACTCCACCTATCTACCCATGTAACAAGCATTGAGGTCGGTGGCTCCCAACCATAATGGCTTAGGGCACTAGGCTTCAAAGACTTTTAGGCCATATACCCCTCGGACCTTGCTCAGGTTTCAAGGCAAGCATAACTCAACCTTTTTATTCATCAAGTTTTTTTTTTCAATTGGGCACATTGGCCTTTGTTTGAGGTGTCTCAACTCAATTCAAGAGTAATCAATGTTACAAGACAATTAAGTACAAGTCTTAAGGTTAGAATAATTTTTCATCCTATATCCAAGGTCTAGAGTGCACAGTATGTGTCAAGACTCAAATAGAATTGACACTTTGGAAAATGAAGACTTCAAAGTCAAATCAACTTTAATTCACATAACCAATCTTCAAAGATCAAGCAAATAAGCTAGTATTCTAAATCAACTTTTTTCATGTTAGGTTTGCTCATTCATCAATCACAAATGCTATAGTCATCTCAAAAAAATTTCACCAAATAAGTCACAAATGTGATTTATGAAAAAAAAAAATCTAAAAAAACTAACAAAACTAACAACATATTTCATTCTCTTCCTTTCTAACCCTCCCCCCAACCTAACTTGTACATTGTCCTCAATGTGTAATGAAAATATACAAAGAAAATAAGGGAAGATACCTCAATCTCTCATGAATTTCAGCTTCAATAGCTAAAACAAAATAAGACCACACATGAGAATTGTCGGATATGAATGACATAAGAGAAGAAAATATGAAAACAAATCTATTAAAAACCAAAAAAAAAAAAAAAAAACTATGTTAGAGACACAATGTATGGAGTAAAATCAAGGTATAGATGATGACAATGTCTAAATAAAACATGATTTCAATGATAAGTCAATGATTCTCATGGAGTTTTTTTTAACATTTCACACAAGTGTGCAAATTAGAGAAAAAGGTGAAGTGTGTGGCAACTACTTTCTTCTTTTGAAAGAGTTTGACACAATCATGTGAAAATTCACATGTACATGCGAATTGGTCAAGAGAGTTCTATCTTATTGTAGCCTTTAGCAAAATTTCACATGGTCATGTGAAAATTCGCATGTTGATGCGAAATGGTCTAGAGGCATAAAATTTCTGCAATCATCCACATCAGTTTCGCACAGTTATACAAAATTTTCGCATGATCATGCAAATTGGGACAGAGACTCATTTATCACATTTTCAAAGCCATGAAAGCTCCCCTGTTTTTGACATGATTCCCCTGTTTTTGCATGAGCGTGCAAAATGGTGATGGGCCATTAAAACTCCTTTTTCCTTTGCTTCATGCATTCCATCCATTCGAAAAGTCCTTCAAAACACAAATCAAAGAGTTGAAATGGATTTATTTAATGAAAACTAAAAGAAAAACAAAAATAAAAAGAAAAAAATCAAAATTCAAAGGAAAGTAGAGAAATGAGAAACCATTGGGCTAGCTAGCCATTGACATGGCTAAGCCCATTAACCTTTGCATCAATACTCAATTTGGATATGGCTTGCAAACAATGAATGAACCAACTCCTTGGTACTTAAGCTTTCCTAGAAAAAGATGTGGCTTGAAATAGCCTTCTTTGAACTTGTTTTTTTGAATAAGTTGGTCATGCCATTCCTTGAGCTTCTTTTTCATGGTCTTTGGATTATTGTGCACACCATGCTTCATGGTTTTCACTTTCTTGAAGCTAAAAGACCATTTCATTAACTTCAAAGGTTGAATTTCTTCATTGATCCTCCAAACTTCAATCTGTTCATTTGAAATTACTTCACCAAGTTTTGAAAAATTATCTTTAACCTTTTCTTTCACTAGCTCTTCCATAGGCAATTTAATCAAATAAGTCTCCTTAAGTTTCTCCTCCTCTTTGGTACCATGCTTCTTACATGAATGAAAAATGTTCAGCTCAATTGTCATGTTACCAAAGATAAGTTGCATCACCCCACTTCGACAATTAATCAATGCATTTTCTGTGGCAAAGAAAGGTCGGCCAAGTATAATAGGAACATGGTTGAGTCTACTAGTTCCTTGTTCCGTATCAAGCACCACAAAATCAATTGGATAATAGAAATTATCGATTTGGATCAACACATTTTCAATAATTCCTCTTAGAAACTTAACCGATCTATACGCCAATGAAAGTGTGATGGAGGTAGACTTTAGTTCTCCAAGCCCCAATTGCTTGTATACCGAGTAAGGAAGAAGATTCACACTTGCCCCCAAGTCTAAAAATGCTCTTTTTACAAAAGTGTTGCCAATATTCACCAAGATAGTTGGACATCCTGGATCTTTATACTTGATTGGATCTTGCATTGAATGATTGCACTAACTTTTTCAGTTAAGAAAGCTTTCTTTTTCAAATGCATCCCTCTCTTTATGGTACACAAATCCTTAAGAAATTTGGCATAGGCTGGAACTTGTCTAATCATGTCAAGGAGTGGTATATTGACTTTGACTTGCTTGAGAACTTCAAAAATTTCTGGAGCATTAGTTACCACTTTCTTATATTGAAGAGCTTTGGAAAAAGGTGGAGCTAAGAGCATATCTTTCTTCTTAACCTCTTATTTAACGATCTCATCTTCCTTTGATCTATCATCCTCATTCACCTCTTTCCCTTTTTCTTGTTCTTTCACATTTTCCTTTTATTCCCCTCATTTATTCTCTTTTGGTTTTGGCATAGGTTGATCAACTTGCTTACCACCTCTTAAGGTAATGGTTGCTTTGACTTCATCCTCCTTAGTAGAACTTTCACTTGTTTCTCCAATTTCATGGGCTCCACTTGGATTTGGTTGGGGTTGTGAAGAGAATTTTCCTTTTTCTTGCATTGTATGCATGCTTGTGAGTTTAGAAATAGCAAGCTGCATATTATCAATCTTTTATGTGAGATTGGTTTGCAAACGATCAAATTTTTTATTGAAAGATGTCTCCACATGATCTATTTTTTTATTTATTTGAGTATTGATATTCTTTTGATCACTAATAAAATCTCCCAAAATTTTACTCAAGTTTATAACAGCTTGCTCAACCAAAGAAACTTGTTGTGGAGAGTCTTCCATGAATTGTTGGCTTTGTGAGTATTGGCTTGAAGAAAATTGCTCTTGTTCACAATTCCATGACAAGTTTGGATGATTCTCAACAAGTCTTTCCCCCATGGCTGGTATTGTAGGACAATCACTCACTTCATGTTCTATAGATTGACAACTAGAACATTGCTCCATGTAAACTAGATTATCATACATTGCATTCACCTCATGAAATCCCTTAGCTTCAAGTTCCTCTAGCCTTTTTATCAAAGCTATCATTTTAGCTTGTAGATCAACATCTTCATTCAACATATACATTCATTCTTTTGAATTGCTTTGAGACTTGGACTTGTGTAAATCCCTTTCATGTGGCTCATTCAATGACCTTGACATTTCAGCCACATAATTCAAAAATTCAAAGGCTTCATTGGGACTTTGGCTCATAAAGTGACCTCCACACATGGTTTCTAGCAATTGCTTCATAGTTGGCGACATGCCCTCATAGAAGTAACTCACTAACATCCATGTGTCAAAACCATTATGAGGACAAGCATTGACTAATTCCATATATCTTTCCTAACAAGCATAAAATTTTTCATTGTCCAATGCTGCAAAATTGGTAATTTGCCTTTTTAAGCCACTTATGCGATGTGTGGGAAAAAATTTCTTCAAGAAGGTTGTTTGTAGTTCCAACCATGACTTTATGCTTGGGGGCGTCAATGAGTTGAACCACAACTTAGCCTTATCCTTCAATGTGAATAAAAAAAGCTTCAATCTCATAAGCTCTATGGATGTAGTCCCTTATTGAAAAGTATGACAAACTTCTTCAAAATCCTTGATGTGAGTATAAGAATTCTCATTCTCCATTCCATGAAATTGAGGTAGAAGTGGTACCAAGTGAGTTTTTATCACAATAGGCTCATTAGGAAGAACTATACATGATCCCATGCCTATCCTTTGAGGATGCATATATTCTCTCATTGATCTAGACATGTGAGAATTGTCATTGTTTGGTCCTTGTTGAGTTTGTTGATTTTCCCTTTGATTTTTCATTTCCTCAACAATTGGATCACAAACCAAAAATGATTAGCAATATAAGTCATTTTCAATCTCTCCCTTGAATTTTATTCTCAATGTAGCATGCAATGGAGAGCCTATAAAACAAGTCAAGAAAAACCAAAACAAACCAAGAAGAACAAAAAGAGGAATAAAAGATAAAAATGGAATAAAATAATAATAAGAACAATGGAGAATCGGTTAAGAGAACTTCACCAATCTTGTGATGTGGATCACAAGGGCTAATCCTCACCAAAAAATTTGCCTCAATCACTTTGGCAGCATCCCCGACAACGGTGCTATTTTTGATCGCTCAGATTTTTGTCGTTTATTGGATCAAAACAAAATTTATAACACAATTCACTATTCTATAGTAGTTTGTACCCGATCGAAAAGTGGTTTTAGTACAAACTATTGTAGTATAGTGGTTTTTAGGTATCATCCACAAGAATGGATTATTCTCGGTAATTAAGGTTTGAATAAGATGATAAGAAATGATTGTGATCAAGTGAAATTGATTTGAAAATGCATGATAAAATTTTAAAATAAAAATGATTTCAAATTGAGAGGAAAATGAAGTGTAAAATGGAAGAAAATTAATAGGAGGTGAAATTCTCAGAGTTAGGATTTTCTAGAAAACAATTTCTATGGTGAATAGATGTTAAGATCTAATTTTCATCAAGTTAGATTGAAAACCTAAATTTTCATCTAAACTGATTTTTGATTTAGCTTTAAGTCTAGATCTAATTTATCTTCAAATTAGGTCATTTAATCCAAGAGATCAATTCAAATCATATATTCAATTCATCTTAAATTATCTTCCAATGATTCACACAATGAAACTATTAAATCTCATCAAATCTAGCATTAAGAATTTGATGAATCTACCTAGACTGCATTGTAGTAATCATCCAAAACAATTTGAAGAGAAAAATCCCCAAATTTCAATTAATCAATCTATTGGATCAAATTACCTTTGCAATTCAATCTCAATTCTCTAATTCACCATAAATCTTGCCTCTAGATCCTTCATTCTCCGAGAAAAACAAGATTTAGCCACTCATGCTTGGAGATTTGATCTCACAAGACATGTTCGGCTACCGAGAAAATAAGAGAAAATGAAAGAAAGTAGAAAATTATATAGAGAGAAGAAATCTGGAAAGTTCTATAATTAGGAAAAAAATCAAAAAGTTCTTGAATGAGACAATCCCATTTCTATTTATATGTCAAGGTCAAGTGGACACTTGGTATCATCTAAGAGGTATTCCGGAGACTTCTTCATCAAGGAATCTGGAGAAAATACATTTTCTCATGAGCCACAGCAATTTTGCACGATGGTGCGAAATGAAGGATTTATCAGCATTATTTTCGTCTTCCTGGAGCGTTTCGCATGATTGTGCGAAAATTTTGCATGGTCATGCGAAATTGCTTCTCACTTTTCTCTTAGTATGCTGCAGCCAAAACCCATTCTGTTTCATTTTGCATGGTCATGCAAAATTGAAAAACATGTTTTTTCGACTCATCTTTGCAATTTCTCGCGTTTCTTCATTTTTAATCCACCCCCACCACCTTTAATTCAGCTCCAAATCTTGGTCCAAACCAATTACATTACTTCTTTCATTGTGTATTTGGATCATTATCAACTTTATTTGTTCTCTTCAATTTGATTCATCTCTTTTGGCACAAATTTATCAAAATCATACCTTAAAATGACTCTAAACTTCATAAAACTTGTTAGTAACTCTTGCAAAGGTAAAAACATGTTAATTGAGTGTTTTAGGCATAATTACTTCTCAAAAGATGTGAAACTCATGAGAATTATTATCTAAAATATGCTCTTTTTGAGTAGTAATCATAATCGACCCCTAATCACTTCCTTATGGGTTCCTAAATGACATTATGGGCCATTCATGTTCAAATGGGAGTCTCATAAGCAATAGGATCAGATGTACCGAATTTCTTGAAGGATGTACCAAGGGTTCCAAAGTGTGTTCTGAGGTGGGGATTGGCCATGAATGACATCCTCATGGGTTGCTAAATGAAATTATGACCCCTAGGTGATACAATGAGGGTCTTAGAAGCAATAGGATGAGATGTACCAAATCTTACAAAGGATGTACCAAATGTTATGAAGGATGTACCAGATTTTGTGAATGATGTACCAAGGGTTCCAAAGTGTGTTCGGAGGTGAGAATCGGCTCCTAATCACTTCCTTATGGGTTCCTAAATGAAATTATGGATCATTCATGTTCAGATAGGGGTCTTGGAAGTAATAGGATCGGACGTACCAAATTTTATAAAATATGTACCAAGGGTTCCAAAGTGTGTTTGGAGGTGGGAATCAGCCACCAATCACTTCCTTATGGGTTCCCAAATGAAATTTGTTACTGTAGCTGTTAATATGGGGATCCCAAAATTAATAGGAAGAGATATACCAAATTTTATAAAAGATGTACCAAATTTTGTGAAGGATGTTCTAAGGGTTCCAAAGTGTGTTCCAAGGTGGGGATCGACCATGAATCACTTCCTTATGGGTTGCCAACTGAAATTATGGCCCCCAAGTGATAAGATGGGGGTCTCGGAAGCAATAAGATGCGATGTACCAAATTTTGTGAATGATGTAACAATTTTTGTGAATGATGTACAAGTGGTTCCAAAGTGCGTTCAAAGATGGGAATCGACCCTCAATCACTTCCTTATGGGTTCCTAAATGAAATTATGGACCATCCATGTTCAGATGGGGGTCTCAGAAGTAATAAGATCAGATGTACAAAATTTTATAAAAGATGTACCAAGGGTTCCAAAGTGCGTTCAGAGGTGGGAATCGGCCACGAACCACTTCCTTATGGGTTGCCAAATGAAATTATGGCCCTTAGGTGATAGGATGGGGGTCTCGAAAACAATAGGATGTGATCTACCAAATTTTATAAAGGATGTACCAAATTTTGTGAATGATGTACCAAATTTAGTGGATGATGTACCAAGAGTTCCAAAGTGCTTTCCAAGGTAGAGATGGGCCCCCAATCACTTCCTTATGGGTTCCTCAATGAACCACATTGGACCATAGGTCATAAGATGGGGTTTCTGCTAGCATTAATATTTGGTGTACCACATTTTATAAAGGATAAATTAGTAACATAGGCACACATAGACACTATTTAAAAACATACCTTGATTAAAATGATAAGTATGATCACCATAATGAAAAATTTTAGGAAATCTGACAAGACGCTTTGATTGCGTGGGAAGTAACAATTTTTTTTGCCATAACTACCGTAAAAATCTACCTACTTTACATTGCCAAAATCATTGTAATGAAATTTTATGACACAATTATTTCCATTCATTACTTAGCCTCCTTAGCCGACATATGAAAATCAGAGCTATTGATTCGCTCCCAATTGGTGTTCCTTTGATTCAGTCCTCAGACGGGAGTTATCAACAAAATTTATAAACCTAATTCACCATATACTAGGGTAGCATAGCTAGTATAGCATAGTGGTTCTAGGATCGTCCACAGAGATAGGTTTTCATTTCACACCTGATATTAGTTTAAAGAATTGGATTGGTGTTTTTTCTTTTATAAGTTAGCTTTAAAAGAAAACATAATCTTTGGTTGAAAAAGGTTGATTTTAAGCTAACAAAAAATAGTAACTAATTTTAATTACAAAGAAAAGGTTTCTTGGATTTTCAGGTCACTAGGTTTAGGCTCCTTATACAAAAGGGAAGATTCCGGATCTTTTCCTCGCATTGGGGATTTGACCTATAGTTATCCTCACAACCGATGTGTTACAGTTGCTTCTCATTAATGGTTTCAATGCTAAATCCCTCTCACTGATGCATCTTGCAATGACTCGTACCTCTCACCTAGCATTTTCCATTCAAGGTCATCCTTAACCTTGGATTATCTTTCAAAAGCTCGCAGGAGATAACTAATGGATGTCTCCAGGGAGTCCAAAACTTACCAAGTGTTGGCTATTCTAAGTAATCCTACCTTTAAACCACCTCCCAGAGGTTCGCAATAAATAACTAATGGATCTCTATGGATTGAGTCCGAAAAGCTTACCAAGTGTTGGCCCAGATGATTATAAGGGATTTTAAGTTAACTAAAACTATAAAAACCATTAATGGGCCACAACCTTCTCTTCATTAAAAATCGAAACAAGGAAAACTTCTACTTTTGTATTCGGGTCCCTTACCTAGCTTCCTTCCGTCGAAGAAACAAAAAGTCTAGCCACTCATCCTCTAAGAAAACATCCTCAGAGGTTGTTTGGCTAAAAAGAAAAATATAATCAAAGTGAGTAGGTAAGGCAGAGCAAAACTCTGTATATTTCTTACCAAAAAATGTACAAGTGATCCCCAAGAATGTCTTTCGAGATTCTGAGATAGATATTACTAAAAGAGATATCTCAAGATATATAAAGAGAGATATTTTCAACCCCTCAATTAGATATCCTAAATATCTTAAAAGATCTTCAACTGATTACAATGAGAGAATAGATAATTACATAAAATATCTTAAGGTAAAAATCTAACGGAGTCGGTGCAAAATATCTGAAGATTACATGAAGATTTCACAAGTGAGATATGGAGCTGTGAAAATTTTGCAAGAGGAAAGGGAGATGCGAAATTTTCGCAAGTGAAAAAGGTGGCTGCAAAAATTTTGCAAGTGCTGAAAGGTGATGCGAAATTCTTCAGTGTTAGATTCTTTCTCTGATTCTCTTCCTTGCACACTTGATTGATTTGGCAAAGGCTTTGAAGCTCTCCAAAACTTGGATTCTTCATGTAATTTAGCTTCAATCTTGCTTTGCCATGGATTATACCAAGTTCCTTCTCATTCTTGGCTTGTTTTCATGATAAAAAAGCTATCAAAAACATCAAAACTTGCCAAAAACTGATTAGTAACACTTGCAAGGGTCCTTAATGTGCCAATTGAGTTAAAAGGTAATAAATATTACTCAAAAGTGTTTAAAAGAGTTTATAATAAGCTATAAAAGAGCACTTTTTGATAGTAATCACTCCCCCCAACCGACATATTGCTAGTCCCTTAGCAATGAAGGAGAGAAAAACAAAAATTAAGACAGTAAAATAATTTACAAAATCATGTTGATCACTCCAAAAAAATAAGTGACATGATTGTAAAGCATACTCTCACATGGAATATTAAAGAAGCAAAACCCATCCTTCAACAAGAGGATATAAAAAATCTTACCTGATCATAATTCATATAGAGTAGGCATTATGCAAATTTAAGCAATGATAGGATTTCCACTCTCCTAGGCTCTATCATTACTCTTCCACAAAAATCTATGTGTTAAGCTTATTAGTTTCCGAATATAGTACTCTGAACTAATCTCTCCCCCCGACCTAGTTCTTTCACAGACTTTAGCAAACTGACCACTTCCAATAGGCTAAGAACGCACCTCTTTTATTTCATAATTTTTTTCTTATAGGTGTGCAATGCTTAAGGTATTGTTTTCTAAAGTGTCCATGTAACAGGGATCCATCGATGACTCCCAACCAATGAAGGTTTAAGGCATCAAGCTTTAAGGATCCTTTGACCACTAACTCCTCGGATTTTTACCCTGGACTTTTGAAATTGAAATTTAATACCCAAGCACCTACAATATGTTAAACTCCACCTATTCACCTTTGTAACGAGCATTGAGGTCGGTGACTCCCAACCAATCAAGGGGGTTTTAAAGATTTTCACCATATACCCCTCGGACCTTGCTCAGGTTTCAAAGCAAGTAACACTTTGTTTTTTCTCTTTTTTTCAAAGACTCATTGGCTTTTTATAAAGTGTCCCAACACTATTAAAACAAGATCAAAGGTACCAAGTCTAAATTTTCCTAAGTTCAGGAAGTGAGATAGGTTTTTATCTTATAATTGGAACCTAAATTGCACAATGTGTGGTAAGATTAAAGTGGAAGAAATAAGGTTGAATTCAATAGGAGTTTCAATAATTCATCAACCTCAATAAGCATAATACGACTCTAATATTCAAGTAAAAAGGTAGGAATTCAATTTCTCCCATTTCATTTTGAGAATTTTTCCTTAATAACCATGGAGAGTAGAGTAAAAAGCAAAAATTTTTAAATTAAGCGAAAAATACTAAATCAACAAAATAACTTAGCATTATTAACAACTTCCTTCCTTTACTCTCCCCCCCAACCAAGATCAACATTGCACTCAATGTGGAAAGAATGATTGTAAATAAAAGAAGGGAGTGGTACCTCTTGAGTGACATGGGGTTTGAGTCGTATATGAGAAACCACATGATTCAAAGAAACAAAAGATTAATGAGTAAGGAAGATAGAAAAGAAAATGCCAAGTATAAACCAAAATGATATGTATATATTACTATGAGAAAGTACAATGAGATGATCATGTAATACATCCAATCATAGAATATAAAATATCAACACAAGTAATAATGTCTACTAATATACTAAGTAAATACAAAATAAAAAAATGATCAAGGAACAAGGTTCTCTGGTGGAGATGATGGCTCAATGGTTGCCTCGTGAGTGGCTTGGGGTGGGACATCAGCTGTGATGGTCTCCTCAGCTAGAGCTCTGGGCTCTGATGGTCTAGGAATATCAGTCTGAGGTGATGGTAGTTCCAAATGCTGTTGACTCTGATTAAGGATAGCAATATGCTGGTCAAGAATAATAGTGTGTTGGTCCTGTTGAGCACGTATGTCTCTCATCTACTGGAATAGAGCATTGTGCGTAGTGGTTAGTGTCTTGAACAAATTTATCATGGCATGAAACTTCGTGGCAGATATGGTAATAGGGGCCTTTGATATAGGAGGTGCAGCTGGTGGAACATGAGGTGTAATGGGAGGATCAGTAGAGGCAACTTGAGGCATAAATGGTGCAGCAGGAGCGGATGGAATAGACTCTGTGGGTCGCTCGTCCTACTATGCCTAGTCAACTTATGCTGGCATTGGAGATGCTGGCCTGTGTGGTGCTGCTTCAGGTATTGATTCCGTTGGATTCTTACTTGCTAGCTGTGTCCATTGGTCGAGAGTGAAATGCTCTTGACAATGATGGCGGCGCTCTAGGTGGGGCTCAGTAGGATAGCCCATATGCTCTAATATATGGCAGAGCAGCCTCAGAAACAGCAATGGGATCGTGTCAACTCATTATAGCTTCTTCATGTGTACTTTTTCCTTGAAGTATAGGAGAACGACCATAATCAGGTGATGTGGCCCAAAATAGAAGCTCTCAGATATCCTGAATAATGCATCTAGGATGGGTCATTGCCTCTACACTGAATGCTGAAGAGGAAAAATGTTGGACCACAACAATAGATTTACCAGGAGTATCCCAGATGGAAGCTCCTTACGTAGAAAGTATGAATCTTCAGAGGTCCCTCTCGATAGAATGCAGACCATGTCTCGCTGAGATATAGGGGACCACTGTCTAAAATGTGTTGGATCCTCTGGCTGAAATGGAATATGGAGAGCCTCAGCAATGTGCCTAGCCTCTAAGATACCCTGATGCCCGTCTATGCTGAAACGAATGGTTGTGGGACTCTAGGTACCTTGAGTAGTCATGGACTGATAGAAATCCATCGCCATTTTGGGGTAGAAAAACTCCCTGGGAGTCATCAGGTGCTCGAGATGGTACCTCTAGAGCAGTCCAAACGAATCACGAAGGTCCGACTACTGTCGCATAGCCTCTATGTCAATGTAGAGCTCAAAATGAAATGGCCTAGCTCTATAATCTAAATTGCCCTCAATGGGCGGTGCAGTAACCATAGGCCTCTTGATGATGGCTTTCGGAACAATGCTGGAAAGATGCTGAGTATCTGCTGGGCCCTGGGAATCAGGCTGTGCATGCCTAGATGTCTCTCCAGGGCTTGAGATCCTGGCTCTCTTTGGCGGAATGCGGTGTACTAATGGCTCTGGGGACGGACAAGTTGGCGATCTCCTTGTCGAGTATCAGCACTGAGGAGGGCTAGAGGGCACCCCACCTTCAAAAGATGGAACGGTCGGGGTTTGAGAGGCCTAAGATGAATCCTAAGGAGTGGAGGTGCTTGGCCGAGTCTCGCGAGATGCAGACGGGTTTGATACATGTCATAGCTGATATGGGCGAGAGGCGGAGGTTCCTTCTTCTTCTTGGTGGTCGCAGGGCATGGAATGGCGAGGAATGGCTTCGTAAGGTGGCAGTGAGCTTTTTGCAATAGAGGATGGGTCGTGCAAAATAATCAGTGGCTTTGGAGGCCTTTAAATAGGAATTTTAAGTGTCATTTGGTTTCCCTCATGACTGTTGGAAGTTCACACAAGTGATCGTTGGCATTTCGCATGGGTTTCGCAAGGCAAAAATGGGTTGTGAAATTTCTGGCAGCCCTTGTGAAAATTTTCACATTTGGTTTTGGTGTTGTGAAATTTTCGTATCTAGATTTGGCTGGTGTGAAATTTTCACATGTGACTTTGGCTGGTGTGAAATTTTCACATGTGGATTTTTACTGGTGCGAAATTTTTGCATGTGACTTTGGTTGGTGTGAAATTTTCGCATATGACTTTGGCTGGTGTGAAATTTTCGCATGTGGATTTTTGTCCTGCGAAATGCTCTGTTTTTCCTCTGTTTTGGAATTTCCCTGTATTTGATCATCAAAATATTAAATTAATTCATAATAAAATAAAATTAAAGCGAGAAAGTTCAATTTAAAACATATACTAAATCAATAAAACTTGAATTTAAAATTTAAAACAAAACAACAAACAAAAACAAAAAATATGGACTTAGTGTCTTCCGACAAACTAAGTCCATCTAACCATTTGTCTTTCAGGCTTGATGTGGTTCAAGGAGGTTGATTTCCTTCTCGTCTTTAGAAAATGGCTCCAGGAATGGCTTGAGACGTTGGCCATTGACTTTGAAAGTCCCGGTACTGCTAAGTATCTCTTCTACTCCATTTGAATATACTTCTTGGATAGTAAACAGACCTATCTATCTTGACTTCAATTTTTTCGGGAAGATATGGAGCTTAGAATCATAAAACAAGACTCTTTGTTCCTTCTGGAATTCTTTGTGGGAGACTAACTGATCATGCCACATTTTCAATCTCTGTTTTGCAATGTTTGAATTGATATAGGCGTCATTTCTCAATTCCTCCATCTCATTAAGGTCTAGAAATCTCTTCATGCCGGCTCTGTTCAAGTCCATGTTGAGCGTCTTGATTGCCCACCAAGCTTTGTATTGCACTTCAACGAGGAGATGTCACGCTTTGCCATAGACTAGGCGATAAGGAGACATTCCAAGAATGGTCTTGTAAGTTGTTCTGTAAGCCTATAGTGAATCATGAAGCTTAATAGACCAATCTCTTCTACTCGTATTCACCACTTTGATCAGTATGTTCTTGATCTCCCGGTTGGCTAACTCAACTTGCCTAGAAGTCTGAGGGTGGTAAGGTGTAGCTACCTTATGCTTCACCCCATACTTGGCTAAGAGAATTTCGAACGGCTTGTTACAAAAATTAGTACCATCATCACTAATTATGGCTTTGGGTACTCAAAATCTGGAGAATATGTTCTCTTTGAGAAATTTGATAACAACTCTGTGATCATTTCTCTTACATGGGATTGCTTCAACCCATTTAAAAACATAATGTGTTAATTTCCCAAGCCTCTGTCATCTGTCACAGCTCCTACACATGGTAAGGGCGTCTTTGAAGAGTGATGGCCAGCAAAAACCCGATTGCAACACCTTCATAGCTGTCTTTTGAGAAGCAAAGTGGCCTCCACATGCACTTTCGTGGCAATGATTGAGGATCCCTTGTTGCTCGTGCTCAGGGACGCACTTCCGTATTATTTGATCCGCACAATATTTGAATAGGAATGACTCTTCCCAATAGTAAGCATGAATTTTTGCAAAGAAGTGTTTCTTATCTTGTGTTTTCCACTCACTTGGAACTTCTCCGATAACTAGATAGTTAGCAATATGAGCATACCAAGTAGCAACTTCTATCAACATGAGTGACTCCTTCGAAAAATCATCATTAATTGGCAAACTGTGGGAATTATGTGCAATGGCTAGCCTCGACAGATGGTCGACTACCACATTCTCCACTTCTTTCTTGTCTTTGATCTGAAGATTGAATTCTTGAAGCAAGAGAATCCATCTAATCAGCCTCGCTTTTGCATCTTGTTTAGTCAACAAATATTTTTAAGCTGAGTGGTTAGTGAAAACCACAATGAAAGACCCTACTACGTAAGCGTGGAATTTGTCTAAGGTAAAAACTACATCCAACAATTCTTTCTCTATGGTTGTGTAGTTTCTTTGCGCTTCATTCAACGTTTTGCTTGCATAGTAGATCACATAGGGCTTTCCATCTTCTCTTTGCCCAAGAATAGCTCCTATAGCAAAGTCACTAGCATCACACATCACTTCAAAGGGCAATTGCCAGTTGGGAGTTCTCACTATTGGAGCGGTTGTCAGCAATAACTTCAATTCTTCAAAACTTTGTTGACATCGATCATCCCATACAAATTTAGCATCCTTTACCAATAGTTCACAAAGAGGTCTTGCAAATTTAAAGAAATCTTTGATAAACCTCCTATAGAACCCAGCGTGGCCAAGGAATTGTCTTACTCCTTTGACAGTTGTCAGCGATGGCAACTTAACAATCAGTTCAACTTTTGTTTTGTCCACCTCAATGCCTTGGCTGGAGATAATATGCCCAAGGACGATCCTTGGGGTACCATGAAATGGCATTTCTCCTAGTTGAACAGCAAGTCTTTCTCAATGCATCGATTCAGCACAACTTCCAAATTGACTAAGCATTCGTCAAATGCACTTCCATACATAATGATATCATCCATAAAGACTTCCATAATACGCTCCACTATATCACTAAAAATGCTTAACATGCATCTTTGGAATGTTGCTGGTGCATTGCATAAGCCAAAAGACATTTTTCTGTATGCATAAGTTCTTAATGGACAAGTAAAAGTGCTCTTCTCCTGATCTTCAACAACAATTTCAATTTGAAAATACTTAGAGTAGCCATCCAAGAAATAGTAGAATGGATGGCCTAAGACCCTCTCAAGCACTTGATCAATAAACGGCAATGGGAAGTGGTCCTTCCTTGTTACAACATTCAACTTTCTATAATCAATACACACCCTCCAACCTGAAGTGAGGCATGTAGAAACTTCCTCTCTCTTATCATTTTGCACCACTGTGATCTCTGATTTATTTGGCACAACTTGCGTGGGACTCACCCATGGGCTATCTGATATGGGGTAGATAATACCGGTCTGAAGTATCTTAAGCACTTCAGCTCACACCACTTCTTGCATGTGAGGGTTCAACCTTCACTGGGGTTGACGAACTGGCTTAGCTTCTTCTTCCATGTATGTATGATGAGGACAAACTAAAGGGCTGATCCTTTTCAGATAAGAAAATTTCCACCCTATCACCTTCTTGCATCTCCTGAGGATTTCAAGTAGACAATCCTACTGAGTAGTGGTAAGAGATGAAGAAATAACAACAGGGCTCTGCTTATTCTCCTCCAGATATGCATACTTCAACTCCGTGGGCAATGGCTTCAGAATAAGCTTTGGGGGCTCCTCCTTAACGACTTCTTGTGTCTCTTCCTCATTAAATAAATGGAGAATTTCTTCCCTTAATTTCAAAAGAGGCAGAGTAGCAAGCAAATCTAAACGTTTAGGTAACCCTTCATCAAGATCCCCAAAACTCTCGTTCAAATCTTCTAGCATCTTCTGATTACAATGCTCCTCCACTAAGTTATCAATCATGCACACCTCTTCTGGTCCTTCTTTTTCTCCCGGATGGAATTATTTATTGCACATATAGAAGATATTGAGCTCCAATGTCATGTTGCCAAATGTAAGTTGCATGACTCCATTCCTACAATTGATGATAGCATTTGAAGTAGCTAGGAATGGTTTTCCAAGTATGATAGGAATACAATTAGTTCCTTTGGCAACCGGGTCTGTATCCAGAACAACAAAATCTACTGGGTAGTAGAATTTGTCAACTTGAACTAGGACATCTTCAATCGTACCTCTTGGAATTTTCACAGATCTATCTGCTAGAGATACAATGATTGATGTTGGCTTCAACTCTCCCAGTCCCAATTGCTTATAGACAGAGTAGGGTAGCAAATTCACACTTGCTCCCAAGTCCAATAAAGTTTTCTCCACACACGTCTCTCCAATCATCACTGATATGGTAGGACAGCCCGAATCTTTGTATTTCACTGGAGACTTGCACTATATAATGGAACTTACTTTCTCAGTTAAGAAGACTTTTTTAATCACATTCAACCCTTTTTTATGGTGCATAAGTCCTTCAGGAATTTTGCATAAGTCGAAACTTGTTTGATCATGTCTAGCAAAGGGGTATTAACTTTCACTTACCTCAGCACTTCAAGAATTTCTGATGCATTGTTGATTCCCTTTTTGCCATGCAAAGCTTATGGGAATGGTAGAGGCATGTGTTTTTTTATCATTTCTTCTTGGTTGATGGTTCTCTCCTATTTTTCTTTCACCTTAGCTTCAAGGTCCTCTTTCTTTGTACTATTCTCTTTTCTCTTTCCTTTGATTTCCTTTTTCTTTTCTTTCTCTGCTTCACTTGGTTCATGCTCTAGCTTGGGTATAGGCATATCAACCTCTTTACCACTCCTCAGAGTGATCATTGTTTTGACTTTCCTCATTTGAGAAGATTCTCCCTCCTGAGCCTCCACTTCATGGATACCCTTGGGATTTTGATGAGGTTGAGAAGGAAATTTTCCTTTCTCTTGCACTATATTGAGATTGGTAAGCCTTGAGATCTGGTATTGGAGATTATCTATTTTCTTAGATATATCATTGTGCCTCCCATCCATCTTTCTATCTTGATTGGCAATTTCTTGCCTGATCTGAGCATTTTCTTGCATGATCTGAGCATTTTCTTGCCTGAATTGATCATTGATAGATTTCTGGTCTACAACAAAATCTCCCACGACCTTGCTAAGATTCACAATGGCTTGTTCAAGACTTGAGGCTTGCGGGGGTGCTTGGCCAGGTTGCGTGTACTGAGGTGCCCTTGGCTTCCAAGAGAAATTCGGATGGTTCCTCCAATTTGAATTGTAGGTCTTGCCATATGAAGCATTTTTATTGGGCTTAAATTGTCCAATAACATTTGCTTGATCCCCAAACATCTCTCTCACAGCTGGCATCGTAGGACACTCCTCCACCAAGTGCTCAAAAGATTGACAAATTGAACACGGCTTAGCTTGCACTGGTGTGTCTGAAATGGCTTGCACTTCACGTATCTTTGTCACTTCAAGTTCCTCCAATCTTCTAGCCATAGCTGCAAATTTTGCTTTCGTATCTGTCTCTTCATTCAAAGTATACATCCCAACCTTAGCGTTAGAAGCATTTGGTTGAGAGTTCACTCTTCCCACTTCTCTGGTATTGGGCTCATCCCATCCTTTTGAAACTTCAACTACATAACTCAAGAAATCCATGACTTCCTCCAGATTCTTACTCATGAAGTCTCCTCCGCACATCGTTTGTAAGAGTTGCTTCATTGAGGAAGACATACCATGTTAAAAATAGCTCACCAATAGCCATGTATCAAAGCCATGGTGAGGACAAGCATTGATAGCTTCTATGTATCTTTCCCAACATTCATAGAATTTCTCATTCTCCTTAGCTGAGAAGTTTGAGATTTGTCTTTTCAAGTCGTTGGTCCTGTGAGTCGGGAAAAATTTCTTAAGAAATTCAACTTGCAAATCAGTCCAAGATCGGATACTCCTTGGCCTTAAAGAATTAAGCCAAACCTTGGCCTTGTCCTTTAAAGTGAAAGGAAATAACTTAAGCCTCATCAAGTAGATTGAAGCTCCTCCTTCTCGGAAAGTATTACAAACGTCTTCAAATTCTTTGATATGCTGGTAGGGATTCTCACGCTCCATCCCATGAAAAGTAGGTAGAAGCGGAACAATATGTGGTCGGATCGCTAGCTGCTTTGTAAGTGGCACTATACATGATGGTGCACTCATACGAGGTGGATGCATGGGATCCCTCATGGATCAGTATGCGTTGAGATTTTCTTCTAGGGCATGTTGACTATGTTGATCTTCAAGTATAGCTTCCATGACTTCCACTTCCAATTCCAACTCAGTTTCATGAGGATTTTTTATTTTCACATGTCTTCCCTCACTATCTCGTATCCAATATGGCCTACACAACTAGCAATATTTGAAACAAAAATAAAAACAAAGAAAATAAAAGAAAAACATTTCCAAAAGAAAGAAAAAAAATTATGGTTAACTAAAAGTTAATTAAAAGATAAACTAAAAAGAGAAACAAATAAAAATAAATAAATAAAAAGTTAGTAAAGGAAAAGAAAAATCACCAAACTTGTGATGAAGATCACAAGTGTTCTAGAAAAGTTATATCACTGTGAAGTGGCACCATCCCCGGCAACGGAGCCATTTGATTCGTCCCCAATTGGTGTTCCTTTGATTCAGTCCTTAGATGGGAGTTATCAACAAAATTTATAAACCTAATTCACCATATACTAGGGTAGCATAGCTAGCATAGCATAGTGGTTCTAGAATCGTCCACAGAGATGGGTTTTCATTTCACACCTGATATTAGTTTAAAGAATTGGATTGGTGCTTTCTCTTATAAGTTAGCTTTAAAAGAAAACATAATCTTTGGTTGAAAAATGTTGGTTTTAAGGTAACAAAAAATAGTAACTGATTTTAATTACAAAGAAAAGGTTTCTTGGATTTTCAGGTCACTAGGTTCAGGCTCCTTATACAAAAGGGAAGATTCCGGATCTTTTCCTCGCATTGGGGATTTGACCTATAGTTATCCTCACAACCGATGTGTTACAGTTGCTTCCCATTAATGGTTTCAATGCTAAATCCCTCTCACTGATGCATCTTGCAATGACTCGTACCTCTCACCTAGCATTTGCCATTCAAGGTCATCCTTAACCTTGGATTATCTTTCAAAAGCTCGCAGGAGATAACTAATGGATGTCTCTAGGAAGTCCAAAAGCTTACCAAGTGTTGGCTATTCTAAGTAATCCTACCTTTAAACCACCTCCCAGAGGCTCGCAATAGATAACTAATGGATCTCTATGGATTGAGTCCGAAAAGCTTACCAAGTGTTGGCCCAGGTGATTATAATGGATTTTAAGTTAACTAAAAATATAAAAACCATTAATGGGCCACAACCTTCTCTTCATTAAAAATCGAAACAAGGAAAACTTCCACTTTTGTATTCGAGTCCCTTACCTAGCTTCCTTCCGTCGAAGAAACAAAAATTCTAGCCACTCATCCTCTAAGAAAACATCCTCAGAGGTTGTTTGGCTAGAAAGAAAAATATAATCAAAGTGAGTAGGTAAGGCAGAGCAAAACTCTGTATATTTCTTACCAAAAAATGTACAAGTGATCCCCAAGAATGTCTTCCGAGATTCTGAGATAGATATTACTAAAAAAGATATCTCAAGATATATAAAGAGAGATATTTTCAACCCCTCAATTAGATATCCTAAATATCTTAAAAGATCTTCAACTGATTACAATGAGAGAATAGATAATTACACAAAATATCTTAAGGTAAAAATCTAACGGAGTCGGTGCAAAAATATCTGAAGATTACATGAAGATTTCGCAAGTGAGATATGGAGCTGTGAAAATTTTGCAAGAGGAAAGAGAAATGCTAAATTTTCGCAAGTGAAAAAGGTGGCTACGAAAATTTGGCAAGTATTGAAAGGTGATATGAAAATTTCACAAGTGGTGAAAGGTGATGCGAAATTCTTGAGTGTTAGATTCCTCCTTTGATTCTCTTCCTTGCACACTTGATTGATTTAGCAAAGGCTTTGAAGCTCTCTAAAACTTGGATTCTTCATGTAATTTAGCTTCAATCTTGCTTTGCCATGGATTTTACCAAGTTCTCCCTTATTCTTGGCTTGTTTTAATGATCAAAAAGCTATCAAAAACATCAAAACTTGTCAAAAACTGATTAGTAACACTTGCAAGGGTCCTTAATGTGCCAATTGAGTTAAAAGGTAATAAATACTACTCAAAAGTGTTAAAAGAGTTTATAATAAGCTATAAAAGAGCACTTTTTGAGTAATAATCAACTATATTTTGGCATCATATGGTGATAGTTGACTTCTATGTTAGATAGAATTCTATTATTATCATCTGCGTTTGTTGTGGCAATAGTGAAGATGTAATATTTTGTCTTTTGAATTAGCATACGATTGTTCTCTTCTCTTATTTGTAAAATAGCTGCCGCATATTCTATTATGTTATGACGAACCATTGTTAGTGAATGTCTCCGCACTCTTAGGCAATTTAGTGCGTGAAGATCCTCTACCAATGCATTCAACTCATCAACACGATCATACCATTCACGTTCTAACTTTCCATAATATGCTCTTTGATCCTTATACCATAGACTTCCATAGCTATATGGTTTCCCTAACGCCTAATGACGATTGTATCGCTTGTGAGCACATAGCCTCTCTATAATGGTATCACTTTGTTTACAACGTTATGTTTTAAACATAACCAACATGGCTGAAATGAAGCAGTAATGCATTAATGTTATATGAGACATCATTGTTGTATCATTTGGTGGCAATAAGTATATTAGGGTATAAAGTTGTTTTTTTTAGCCTACCATTGCGAGAAGAGTTGAACAAATCCACAGAGATGGCAAATAACTACCGTCACTCAATAAGTTACTTTGACAAACTTTACAACCCGCGACAAATCTATGCAATCACTGGTTGATATTGGGCATTAGAGGATGAGTTCTATTACCCAATGACGCCACGTGATCCTTATAATGATGTTATTACGCATACAATGCAATAGGAGTAGACGTTCAAAGTAAACCAAACTGAAGTATTGAGAGAAGATTTTCATTTCTTAAGGAGTCCTACTCCTAAACACCATGCCATAGTGTTCTTGCCTAGCACTAACTCCAACCTACATAAAGCAATTAACATGATTAGAGAAGAAAACAATAGAATGATAATTCATCGTGATAGGTACTATATGTTACAGAATTTCCACCATATAGCAGAAGAAACAAGAAAAGTGCTTGATTCATCTATTGTTAACAACATTACGTCTATGTGATAGCACCATTTTGATGTAGAAATGTCAGATGAGGAATCACCAATGTAGATGCACCTTTAGTGGTCGTATTCTTGTATGCATGATGATGTTAACAATCCACTATTGTACAATTATCTTTCTGTAATGGTAGCATATGAATTGTTATCATATTGAGGACTACATTATCATAATTGAAGTTGTACTATTGTGCACAGTTACGTTAAAAAATTATGTCTATTATATTGTGCTAAGAATGATAGTCATAATATATGCATTTGATAGAACATCACATGCATATAGTTCAACATTAATGATGGTTGCAATATATTCCTCTTGCAATAATACATCAGGTATACGTACATAGGGTTCCATATATTGTGGGAATCTGGAGAAGAATATATTCCCTACCTACACTGTGTAGAAGGACAGATGTACCAAACAGTTGTGCATGGAAACCTATTTGGAAGGAATATATTCCCCCTATGTGTATGATGACATCTCATTGTCTCATCAGTAAGAAGGAGAAGGTTGTGGACGTACATATGGATGTGAAAGCATTGAGATTAAGATACGACTTCCAATGACATTGTCACGTGTAAATTAGACCAGAGGTATAATCCATTATATGCATGATAGAGATGTATAAAATGGGTGGGCCAACAAATAGTTCATTCCATATGTGAAACATTTACAAAGCACCACACATTTAGAGGCAAAATTTGGATCTTTGCTTTAGCGAATCCAAACCGAAAAATAGTTTGGTTTGGTAGGGTAAATGGTGGTTGAATGTGTTTTAAAATTTTGTTTGAACGTTTGTTTTATGTACATATTATAACATTTGATTCGTTGGTCTTGCAATCATGTCAATCCACTTTGTTCATGCCAATACCCTAATTTGAAATGAATTGTTCTTATTTTGCAGTTATTACAAATGAACAATGAAGTATATTATGTACCAGTAAAAAAAAAGGTATTTACAATTCATGGATAGAATGTCAAGAACGAGTTGGTGGGTACAAAGGAAATGTGTATAAGTTGTACAAAACATTTAAAGAGGCTAGACGGGCTTGGGTATTCTATGAACCACGTTGGAACCATACACAAAACACATCTATGCCAAACCTAGGAGAAAAGGTGAATCTCCCAACTCTTATGGAACATAAAGGGGATGATGGAATGTATTAGGCAAAACATCAACATTTCATAACTTCTTTCATCATGGGTTTTCTTTTCACTATTGTTTTCATGTGGATAATATCAAAAATTTGAAAAAAAAATTGAATTTAGGTCCTTCATGTCATATAGATGTACTGCTAAAAGAATCTATGTGACAAATAAAGTTTAATCTATGGAATCATCTTTATCGAAATTGTAAAAATTGAAGTTAAAACTAGGGTGAATAATCATGTATACATGATTGGGATAAATACTGATAATATAACCCAATGAATGGCAAAGTATTAGGTAATGACAACGGTTTTATAGGCATGGGCCTAAAGGAAAACTAGGGCCACACCCTTCATGTCATAGCCATCCCTAGTGGTATGATAACATTGGAATCTTATGTTATATGCAATACACAAACTAAGGGCCCACTCTTCAATTCACAAGCATGCCTATTTGTCAAAGCAATATATCCGTATGTCATGTGTAGTAGGCAAAATAGAGGTGCACCCTTTTTATAAGATGCATGCAAGTGGGTGAAAACCTAATTATCGTTATTCTATGTGCAGTAGCAAAAAGATAGGCATGTCCATTGTGCAAACGACATGCCTTCATAGTGAGTATACATGACATGTGGGTTGATCATTATGGTCAGATGAGTGGGCTCAAAGCATGAAGGGTTGGCCCTAGACATTCACATTGTAATAAAATGCATAGACAGTTGCTTCATATGTGTTGAATCCTAAAATATAGAGCCACAACCTACTAAGATGGAAAAAAAAAAGCAAAATTTTATCCACACGTTCAAAATAATTTAAACCAACATCACAATTACACATAAATATTGCATAGACTGTTGACAATTGTTACAAGAGATTATAAAGTTTAATGATGATTAGTGAAAGCATGCATGTAGATAAGCATTGGAAAACGTTAAAGTAAAATGAGCTTAGAAGTTATCTAAGAACGAGAATTTTAGAAGTTATTACAAAATCCATGAAATTATCTTGCACACACATAAGCATTCGATTGTAAGACCACTAGAAACTAAGGTTACTCATCTCTATCAGTCGGTGCAACTTCATCTTCTTCATCACAACCATCATCATCACCCTCTTCCTCATCATTTGTCTGTGATGGCGTAGGAAGTAGAGCATCAGGGTGTAATGTTTTCCATGCTGCAATGGAACGATCGCTTTGTTCACGCATAATCTTGAATTGTTTGTTCATTTATTTGCATAGTGCATAAACGTCCCCAAGTTGGGAACTTTTACTCGACCTACGTGAAGAAGAGGCTTTCGTTTGTTTCTTCATTGACTGTTTCATGCGCGTAGGTTGCATGTGCAACATTGACTCATAAGGCAATAACTTGAAATCCAACCCTGCATTTTATAAAAGCAAGCAAACAATTGAACCATATGGTAACGCACGTGTGTTCACATTACTACATTGTGCCTCAATCATGTTATGGAAAATAAGTGTGGACAAATTAATTTTAAAGCGGCGTGCCATGTGGAACAAAATGTGTAGAACATATAGTGTAAGCTCATTAAGATGACCTTTCTTATTCAAGATGGTGTGGAACAATATCAGACTGAGAATCCTGTATTTTGGCAGAAGGGAACTACGTTCAACACTTGTACCCAACTGAAAAGAATGGTCACATAATTCCTTTGTTGTTGTGTCTGACATTGCCTTAATATCAATCTTTGGAATATAAAAGTTAATCAATTTCTTGGGTGTTTCCAAAGAGAAGGTGCATGCAATAAGGGATGGAGATACTTGTACAACAACTCATTTGAATGAAGAGTCAAACGAATATTTCTCACTGTTAACATTTCTGATATTGTTGTAGAATGCTCGCATAAGAGTTGGATAACATTCTTGCGTTAGCTGTGGAAATGGTCTCAACTTATAAAAGTCGAGTAAATTAGCGACACCATGTTCTTGAAAACCAGTAATCAATATGACACACTCTACGACAATTGGACATTTTGCTATGAGATTATCACATTTGTTCTCATCTGGTGGGTGGGGAGGCATGCAAGGGTTGTGTGGGACTTCCTCGATGTAGTTGATGTTGAGCCATGTCTAACCTTCTTTTTAGGAGGCATGATGTTTGGTGATTGTAATGACACTACATATCGAAGGTTAATTAAAAATTCAATGATCGAAGGTAGTGATGAAAAGTATAGAATCATTGCATCCAACCCAACCAAAAATAGCTTAAAAAGAAATTCATACAACTCCCAAAAGAGCGACAGAAACATCTAAGATAAAATATGTGTAGAATTTGAATGAAGTTAAAAAGATAATGCAATGGAGTATAAAAGACAAACCTTATTAGTGCTATAACAATAATAATTGTTAACCAGTATGGTCGTGAAATTCTAAGAGTGAATGGGTGGGTGGAATCTAATGGTTATGATGTGCAACGTGTATAGGTGGTGGAATAGGAGGTGTAAATGGAAATGAATGAGAGTGGATGGGGATGTGATGTAAACCAAATTGAGTAAATGGTTGAAGTTGGAACGAAGGTTAGCCTGTCAAGAGATGTAACTAGTACATACATTTAATGTTCCATAATGAGTGCAGAGTTACAAGTCACTCAAGTTGGATGGGATGACACTACATGAATGGAGTCTTCTACCACCCTACCATTTGGGACTATGATTATGTGTAGTGAATGTGAAGTTATTAGGTGGTAGGTGCATAATAAATATTGGTAATAGGTTACTTGTAGTTATTGTTAGCCCAAGGGTTCTCCTAATCGGGTTTTGATGATAACAAACCATGGTTAAATGACTAATTGGTTTAAATGTTTAAGAATCTCAGGTATAAACTCGAAAATTCATCAAAGGACCAAATGGATACAAGATCGAGACGCTTGGAAGACTTGTGATCATAGGAAACTAATGTAAGATGAATGCATGAGTGCACTTAGGATTTTCATACGTTTCATGCATCTTAGGAAACTCGGTTTATTCTTTAAAACTTCAATTTCATTAATACCCGAGTTTCTAACTAATGTACATTAGGCAAAATATTTTATAATTGACTTAATAATTTACCTAAAGACCTTGCCTAAGTATTAGAAAAGAAAGGAATAAAAAAAATAGGTTTTCGGGGCCAAAATCCAAGTGTAAGAAGATTGGAAGCTTGGTTGAAGCTTCAAGTTAGTGGAACCCTCACTCGGTTAGGAGGTTGAGGAGAGTGAACGTAGGCAAGGAAGTGCCGAACCAC
>JAJJMJ010022118.1:31767-42238 GCA_022059055.1 Vitis cinerea | reverse complement strand
TTTGTTAAAATGATTGATGGAAAAATGAGGTTATTTTTTCTTATTTATCATAAACCTTATCGGAATATCAATGAATCCCTCTCCTACTAAGCATTGAAGTTGTTCCCGTGTCACGTCATAGCCACCATATGCATAAAGCACCTCATTATTAATTGCATGAAACACAAGACGTGAGTAATTTTATTTTTTTTTTAGACAAATCTATAATCATAGTATTGTAAGAACAATACTTGCTAAACCTGTTATTTGGGACTAACCTAGGATTTTTTTGCTCATTAAACACATAGTCGACAACATATGTCTCTTCCTCAATCAACCTTTTGTATTTTGATACACATAATTGTACAAAAGGTGACTTGCACACAGTTGCTCATTGCCTATGACGACATGCTTTAATTTTTACTCTTCATGCTCTTATTTCTTTTGAGGCTTGTGACACTACATCTGCATTGTTGTCCATGCATGATTACACTAACACCAACATATTATGTGGCCTGGGGTGAAGGTGATCCTCGTTTACAAAGAACACACCCTCTTCTACGTGGGGTCCTTTTGAAACCCCTTCATTTGTATATCCAAGGCCACCTTCAAAAGATGTTCTTTGACCACCAAAATGAATTGGTGAATGTTGTGCATTTTTGCATCAAAGGGTGTACCACTTTCATTCACATGTTCATGCAAACTAGATGGTTGGCCTTCATTTATGCGATAGTATGAAGAGGTAAAATGAGTCCTCAACACATTCATGTCATGATTGTATGATGCAATAAGGCTATTAACATGACTTTGTGCATCGGTGATCTGACGTCCCGTTGCCTCCATACAAGCAAAAATAACCTAAGTCAAACATAATGAAAGGACATTAAATTACATATATTTGAACCGAGACTTAATATAAGATACTATTCATAGTCATTAGGTATGAAGGATTACATCAAAGTCTTCAGTCTCATTTGGGTTAACCGGTTCATCAACTGTAGGAGCCTCATTTCTCACTTTGATCTTGCTCTGCTGATGTGCTAACCAACTATCATTCCAAAACATGTAAATTATCATCCCAATAATCCAATTACAATGTTCATTAACTATCTTAATATAACCAACAACCAGTTAAACCTCAACTTTGCCAAATCCTCCAAGCATTTCCGACTCCAACTTTATGCATTGCTTTAAAAAAATGATTCATGCAGCAACACAAGGCATGGTAAGTTCCACATACATGGCTAGAAAATTAGATATTGAAAAGTAAAATATATGTTGCATTATATAAGACATAATTAGTGGTAACATCATTGCCAACATAATGTACTATCATTATTAAATATCAAATACTTGAACATATACTTATAAATAAGACAAATAGTTACCTGTAGAAACATCAAACACCCTTTAATCCAAACACTTTCCTTTCTCCTATGTTCATATTTAGCTGGAATCAGAAATTCTAATACAAATTCTCTCCAATTTATGTTCCCAAGTAACTGATCTCGAGGTGTATACCATAACGCTTGACTACCTTCCAAACGAGATGTGGGTGCCAATAAGGTTGCACACGTGAAAATCAAGAAAACCCGCTTAAATTCCTCAATATCATCAATGTCAACCATTAGTGCCTTTATATCCTTCAAACTCAATATTGAACTAGCTTTAATAGTTCCTTGTCAATAATTAACTTCCTTCCACTATGTGGAATGCCCATCGTGATCCTGACATCATGACATGTCAAAAGAACTTTCTTACCCCCAAATAACTCAAGTTAGGAATAATCAATGTATGTGTTTCTTATCAACCAAAAACATAAATCTAAATTCACCTCTTTGCAACCTAATTGCAATAGCCTACTAAAACCAAGTTCTCTTATTACATCCTTCTTCACTTCTAAGAACAAATGTATTCTAGAAAGGAATCTACGACTAGAACAACAACACCATCTGTTCATATTATCACTACATTAAACAACCATAATTCATTAATAAATGAATCAAATGTTAAAGACATGTGAATGTGAATATAGTGTTCCTCTATACATTCATCATTATTATTACACAAATTTAACATATATTAACAAAGAAATGGGAAACATTTTGTTACATCATGTAAATGAAAATCATTGAGATAGGTTTCCCCAACCTCTCAATAATATGGTTATGAATAAGGGTCAAACTGTTATATATAGGGCTACCCACTATGATACCCACCGCCCAAATAAAAACGTACAATATGCATTTCAATAGGATGAAATGACCATATAAAATTTTAATTTCTTTTAATTAATAATTTATGTAAGAATTAATTATTGTTACTAAACTTGTTACCATGGTATGAATTATGTGTGTATCACCAAAATGAGATAATGTTTTAAACTATATTTAATACTTGAATTCTTAATTAATATATACATATAGTCCATTACTTTTAGGTTGCTAATCAATAATTGAGAGCTCTATCCACTAACTTGAAAGGCACAATATTGTACCCCTAATGTGACTCAAATCCATCCATATTTATTGGTTATTATATTAATATTTAGATCAAGATTTAATCATTTCATATTAAAATCAATTAATATTCACTAAGAATAAGTTAAATCTCTTATGATATTTAAAATCACATTTTATAGTTCTATTTCAAGAATATGACTCTTATTTGTAATACTAATATTTGGATCGAGTTTGAATCATTTCATCTTAAAATCAATTGATGTTCAATAAAGATAAATCGAACATTTTATGATATTTAAGATCATGTCTTATAGGTTTATTCTAAGAATTAATCATCTTTAACTTAAACTTAAAAAAAAAGTCATCCATATAACTCCAAATTCTAAGTTCTTTTGAGGAGATGTGAAGAAATATACTAGCTAGTTTCCTGTAGTGGGAATCCCAAATCCGACTAAATATGATTAAGGCATCTAAGAGAAGGACTAAACTTCACACTAAGATATAACTTATTACACTATCTTTTATTAGGTCTCATTTCATCATTGATTTTGTGGATTGTTTCAGTAATTTAAGAAAAAGTTTCCCTAATTTGTTTGATTTTCTATAATTCTGTACCAATGATGGGACTTTATCAATCCAACATATTCCTAATTTTCTAAGTTTGTCACTATTGGAAGTAAAGACATGTTCTCAAAATGACCCCTTAGTTCATGATTGTGACTCCAAAATGGTACAAAATATATTACAAATAAGCCAAACACACCATAATGTGGGTAACCAATTTTGAAGCAATGGATCACAAGTTTTTCATGTTTTGGTGATCAGATCAGCTCACCATCCAAGAATTGATCACTAATTTAAAAAATATTTGATGTGTGAATCCCATCATTGTTTGATTTCTCCTCAAACCCCTCTATGCATATTTGTCCTATAATGACAATCCCATAATATGGAAAATGATGCCATTTTCCATGACTAATGAACAACCTTTTTAAATTGTTCCACAGTATTTTAATAAAGTGCCTAACACATTATCAGACTTTGTTTCATATGGGCCAAGCTCATTTTCTCACACCTTAGATCAACAAATTATTGAAAAATAAATGAATTTTCTTTTTAAAAAAAAAAAAAAACAAGTCATAGCTTTTATTTTATTTTCTTTAAAAAATATTTGATTTTCTTTAAAAAAAAATACTATTAGTTAATTAGCTAAAAAAATTTATTCAACCAATGGATTTTAAAAAATATAATAATTACTTTTCCCATCAATGTCCCATTAAAAAGAAACTCATTTAAAAAAAATTACAAAAGTATGTATAGGGTAGCTAGACAAAGGAAATAGGCATGTCATAACATTTGGAGTTGAATAATTGATGACGGTAAGATGGATTCATGCACTCACTTTAATTAACAGCAAAAGAACAAATTGAAGGGCATGTCATAAATGTATTGTGTTGTAGAATCATATAGGAGTTGATAATAGAGTTCAAACAAAGCTAATAAAGAAGTTTAAGTATATGATTAATGGCTCATAAGTGGAAAAAAAAACATGTTGTTTGGCCACATTAGCTCCTCACCTGATAGAGAAAATGACAAATTAAAGGTCATTTACATCATATATCACATATATATGCCTTGATCTGATACATTGGATTTGTTTCTAGATTAATGAGAGTTGACATGTTAGAAGATAATGGCCTCTCTTTATGATGTGGTCAAAGTATATCTTGTGTTTTTATATGACTCCTTATTAATGTTCTTTTATGTTATGCTACTACATAAAATTAGGCCTCCATCTATCATGTTCTAATTTTATATAAAATCTTGGTTCTATCCCATAATGCCTTGAAGATTCTAGCCCATGGAGGAGGTACCTTCCATCTCATTAGCAATTCGAATTTCCACGAGTTATTAAATAAAATAATTATTTTATAGTCTATATAATATAAGTCACATCATCAAATAAGATATTAAAAATTATATATTTCAAAGTCATAAAATGAATAATTAGTTACTAATTTAACATAGCCAATTATTCATAAAATTAATTTTTTTTTATTGTAAAAAATAATTTAGCAATTATAGAAAAACAATAAACTTAATACTTGAAAATTAGTTACTAATTTAACATAGTTAATTATTCATAAAATTAATTTTTTTATTGTAAAAAAATAATTTAGTAATGATAGAAAAACAATAAACTTAATACTTGAAAATTAGTCACTAATTTAACATAGCTAATTATTCGTAAAATTAATTTTTTTATTGTAAAAAATAATTTAGCAGTTATAGAAAAACAATAAACTTAATACTTGACAAATAGTAACTAATTTAACATAGCGAATTATTCATAAAATTAATTTTTTTACTGTAAAAAATAATTTAGCAATTATAGAAAAACAATAAACTTAATACTTGAAAATTAGTTACTAATTTAACATAGCTAATTATTCATAAATTTTTTTTTACTATAAAAAATAATTTAGCAATTATAAAAAAAACAATAAACTTAATACTTTAATATAATTAAAAACAAAAAGTATAAATTTTGTCTTATCATTTTCACTTTTTCATAATTAAAGCACTTCTCCAGCATAATGTAACTTCAAATTGAAACAAACTCAATTTTTTTGAACCTCAAAATCCATCATGTTGATTATGAATGATATATGTAGTTTTTCAATTCATTCAAAACAAAGACCACTATCTCGATGGAGGTCCCTCTAGTTCAGAACCTTTCTCCCAAAGCCTTTCCCAATTCGACTTTTGCCAAGCCATGGTGCATATAAAAGCTTGTGGGTTCTCTCCAGCTTATTCATTAGGGTGAGTTGATGTCAAGGGAGGGGATCATAGTCTTTCAACTCATTTGGAATGTCACAGAGTAAGAGCAGCTTCATGCCCCTATTTCGGTCCGGATGCAACCCCGTCATTAGTAGCTAAAACCAATGTGGGTCCTTCCCCATAAGGCCTTGGAAGCTGCATCTTATCTAATGGACTTATCATTTGAAAGATTTCACTTTAGTAGGAGGCAATATAGACTAAAACCATGAGCACTTCATTAGTATAGCATAGCTCCAATCTTGAAATAAACACATTTACTTGATCAGTGTGACACGTTTTTTTCTTAAGAACCAATTCATCTTTTCTCTAGGTTTAGATCATAATTGTGAGATTCTAACCAAACAGAAAATTAAGGAATGAAGTTCTACAATGTCGAATTTTCCCACTTTAATTTCACAAAACAAAACCTGCAAACTTGGATAAATAAAACTGAAAATATTACCTAGATGTTGGTATGTACAAACAATGCAAGCTGCTGTAAAAACATCATGAAGAATATATTGTTTCCTTTCCATGACAGTTACAGAAATGAGGAAGGCTAGATCTGATCTCAACAAGCAATGATAAGAACCCAAATGAACAAATAAATCCATTACATTCGTACCTAGGAAAGCTTATTTCCAACAACATTTTACTCACTTCAAGTGTCTTGTGTCCTCTTCCAAAACCAACGAAACCAGTAGCCAACCTAAAGTGTATCCTCTGCTCTTTGTCTCTCTCTCTCTCTCACTTTCTTTTTCTCCTCTCAACTCGGGCCACCTCTCTTGGTTTTCACCACCAACTCCCCTGGCGAATTGTGGCTGTGAATGAAGGTGAAAGAATATGGGTTTTTGGAGTTAGGGTTTGGTTCAAGAAAGAAGAAGGGATTTGGGGGTAAATCTCACTATCCATTTTGTTATGTTTTGGCAAATTTTTTTTGAAAAATCAATCTATGTGGAGTGTCTAGTTGGACGGTGACATGTATATGAGCCATGTTATCGACTTAAATGGACAGTTGATTTGGACCTTACTTACGTGGCTTTTCCAAGCAACCGATCCAACTAGGAGAGCTGTTAAAGTGTAGGAGGGCATTTTTGGAAGGGCCTCAACATCACTATTATAATGTATGAAAGGCCATTTATTTTCCCCAAAATCCATTGAATTTGAAAAGTAAAAAGCAAAGTTTCTAAAAGACAAAATTTTGCCCCTTGGTGTATGGTTACATAAATTTCCCTTGAATAATTTTGTATTCTCCACATTTTTTGCCCACATCACCTTAAAAGTGGTCTACCTCTCGAGCTTGAGAGTTGCTCTTGTCAAACTCAATATCTGCAAGTCTCAATCTTAAAGGCTAGGAAATGAATAAAATAAAGATGGAATTTAAAAAGTCCTTCACAAAAAGAAATCGATACCCATTTACTTGATATCTCACACATTTATTATTATTATTCTTTTTATGTACATCTCCGATTCTCTCCCCTCTTTCTTTATCTTTCCCTCTCACTCACTATGTCGTGTTAAGTAGTTCCTTTGATTATATTATCAAATCTACTAGTTAAGAAAAAACCATGTAGACATACACTACCTTCTATTTTTTATCCATGAAAATGTACCAAAATAACAACTTTTAGCCCAAAGAATACAATGAGTTCTGAAAGATAGTAACTACGATAAAGGCCTTGCCCTTCAAGAGAACCATTCATGATTGAATAGCAAACATCTTATTGGGAGATCTCCAATTGTAACTCTAGCTTGAAACTGAGCAAGTTCCTCTACATTATGAAGGCATACATAACTTGAAAAGTTATTCAACCAATGAAATATGCATAAGTTGTTGCAAATAGAATAAAGTCCTTCATACTCATCAAAAAACATATATAAGTTTAGGAAGTTGATATTTGGCAAAAAAAATATGATGAATATTTGCATAAAAGATTATGATAAAGAGAAAGGAAAGAAATTGATTTCACCAGCTTGATATGCCTGTTAGATTTTGAACATGGTATGCCAAAGTAGTCAATAGAATGGAGAGAGGAAGAGAAACAAAATCATGTCTCAACAACTCACCTAAAATAGATTAAGAATTTGTAGACATAATAATGGAATCTAACTGATCCCAGAATTGGCTTGAAGATAAAGTAAGCAAGGAAAGAATAAATAGCAGAGTAGATATTCTTACTGGTACCTTTAACTATCATGAATCCAAAGAAGAAATCTCACAAATAAAGTCAAATGAACATCCCAATAAAGGGCATTTGATTAAAGATGAACCCTTAGTGACAATAGTCTTCTTGTTTATTTTCAAAAAATAAAATAAAATAAATTAGAAAAGGTGAACTCTCCATCTTGCTTAAAGAATATTAGTGATAAACAATTTAAAAATCTAAAAATCTTGATTAAAAACCACAAGCAAATGTCTAACAAATATAATTTAGAGTTTGAGAACTCATTAACATTTGGCAAACTCAATGGGTTGGAAGTTTTGGTTTTGCATTTGCTTATGATGTAACCTCCAATAGATGAAAAATAAATAAATAAATAAAGAATTAATTTTTTTTTAATTTTTTTTTTAAGAAGGGTAAGTGGGTCATGAGAGTCTCATTGGGTTGCAAAGCAAATCATTTAAAGAAATGTCTGAATATTAACAACTCAAAACCCTACCAGAAAAAAACATAACATATTAGGAAAGAAGTTTAGAAAAGAAACTGCACTCAACCTTCCCAAATGATTTAGAAGACAGTGGAATGATTAATAAAACCTTGTGATTTTCAAATTCCTTCATTCACAAGAAAATCGATTGAATCCAAAAGGCATATATTGCAGTCAATTGGGACAGGACATTGAAGTAGGTGTTGTAAAGATCAAAAGATGAAGTTATATCCGGCAATAGTGGAACCTAAAATCTACCTTTAAATTCTTTGACAAATGCCCTGTAAAACCAAATGATAGATAAGAAATGAGAGAGTAAAAATAAAACAAAACAAACGATAAGCAAGAAATCTTTTGAATTTCAAATTTCTTGTGAATTAGGTTGAATAAAACCTTGTGAATTTCAAATTCCTGCATTCACAAGGAAATCAATTGATCCAAAGGGCCTAAAACTCAATCAATTGGAACAAGACACTGAAATAGGTGTTATAAAGAGCAAAAAATAGAGAAGTTATGCCTCATAATTAGGAACCTAAAATCTACCTCTAAATTCTGACAAATGCCTTAAAAAGACAAGATGATTTAAAAGAAATGAGAAAAAAAAATGATAGATAAGAAATTGGAGAGTGAAAATCACAAAAATAATAATAATAATAATAATAAAGTGAAAATTAGATGTAAGACAATTATAATGATAAACAAGAAATCAAAGAGTGAAAACTATATCAAAGGCAATAGAAAAACAAGAGAGTCGTGATGAGAAATATGAATTGAATAGAGAATTATATAAACCTAAAATAATGTTGGTACCCGGTGAATGCAATGGTGGTGTTGGCGCCAGAAATACAAAACAAAAAAAGTCATGATGGTAGTAAAGCGGCAGCCATTGATGAGATGACAGTAGTGACGACACTAGTTTTTGAGTCTTTGTGGTTTTCAAGCAAGGGTTTTATCGGGTTTTAGTGTGTACGAGGAAGAGGATGAGTGGAACAGATCTTAGGCTAATTATACATGGGCCCTACGGTAGTAGTCAAGTCATGTGGTTTTTAAAATTCATATGGTAGCGACTCAAAGAAAATTGTGTCTATTTGACCATTATGGTAGCGATCAAATAATTCTTGCAGATATAGCACAACTGTAGAAGCAGTCAACCCACTCCTACATCTACACGATTTTATTAATTTGGCAGGGAACTCCATCAATACATTTTAGACACAGATTAAAAAAGAAGTAAGGCTATACGTTACATTTGGTTGCAAATTTTATTAACCTCTACTAAAATTATGTGACCATATGTTAATTTTTTTGTAGTGTGAACTTGGAGTACTTGAAAAATGTTCAATAAAGGAGAATAAACTCAAAATCCACTAAAGAAGATCGATACAGTTTTATGGATTAAACATTTTCAATTATAGATACAAAATGAAGATATAATTTAGTAATTATTTTTTTTAAAAAAAGTTCTTAAAGTTAAAACGTGCTAAGGTATTCAAAAATTTCAATCAACATTTTTGCATATTTATGTCAATAAAAATATGATTTGAAAATATTTTTACTCTAACTATTAAATAGCAAATAATACTCAATTAAGTGAGATTTTATAAATGAGTGGTTAGTTTTAAATTCATTCCTTTTTAAAATGGATGAAACCAAACTCTATTAGTATTAGTAACTTCAAACCAAACTCCTACAAGTTGAAGTTCAATGCAATTACATTTCCCATCAAAGGAATGCACAGGTCGACAAAAATTCTCTTGCCGACTAGGGTCAAACAAACCAGAGGCGACAATTTTGTTTCATTTTATTAAAACTTACAAAAAAAAAATGTAATATCTTTGTATTCTTCTATTATAAACAATCAAAGATGATCTAACATGTCTTTTATGACAAAAAAAAAAATGTATTTGATTCATGTATATATAGAAACAAAATAGCATTTTATATAATTTAAAATAATATGTAAAAAAAAAAAAAAAAGAAATCTTTTATTTTATATTAATTTCTCTTACCTCGAAGAAGCGCACACAATTTAGAATATTTTAATTTTGAAGAACTTACTATTCACCTAACATAACATAAATGAAAAATAACTAATACTATTTCCTATTTATCAAAAATAATAAATTAACATTTCAAATAATATTTTATATGTAAATACCATCATCATCATCATCAACCAATTTGAGTAGAAGTAATTAATTTTTAAATTTTTTAAATTTTCAACGTATATAAAACTCTTGCTCCCAAAGTTTGTTCCTAAGAATATTTTATTTTTCTTATTTGCTTAAACCAAGTCTCTCCAAAACCTATTACTTTTATTTATTTTAACTAAACTTCTTCTTCTTCTTCTTATTATTATTATTATTCTTATTGTTATTATTATTATTATGATTGTTATTGCCCATTAATATTTTTATCATACCTTTTATTACCTTCCATTATTTTTTTTCTAGACTGCACATCCTCGCCAAGCCATGAGCCTATACGCCCAACAGCATGACTACAAACACACTTGATAGTCATAATTATTATTATTATTATTATTATTATTATTTGCATCC
>JAJJMJ010022118.1:0-31757 GCA_022059055.1 Vitis cinerea | reverse complement strand
TCATAGCTAAGGGTGTAAGTAAAACATGAAAAAATCGATAAACCAATCCAAACCAACCAAAATTGACCATATTTGTTCAATTTTCAAAAATAAAAAAGGTCGATTTGATTTGAAAATTTTAAAAATTGATTCGGCTAATTTTTGGATAAAAAAATGAACTAAATTGATATAATCACTTTTATATGTAATAAAAACTGAACCGACTAAATTTAGAGTGAAAAAACCGAACCAAACAAAACCTTTTGAACTCAATTTGGTTTAGTTTTTGTGGATCAGTTTTGACCTAACTTAATAACCTTTTTTAGTCCTAAACCCAGTTATAGATTTATATTTGTTAGGAATTTGAGGTTAATCCAACCTATAGTAATCACTCTAAATGGGGGGTGAATAGGGTGATGGTCTCTTTTCGCAAATTTAAACAAGTGAATGCAAGAGACACTTATATGCAAGTATATAATAATCAATATATAGATAATTGCATATAAATTAAAGAGTAGGAAAGAGAGAATGCAAACACAAGAGTTTATAGTGGTTTGGCGCAACCCGACCTACATCCAGTCTCCTCTAACTTCAATCCCGAGCTTGAGGTTCCACTAATCCAAGGCTTCCAAACCAAGCCTTCAAGTAATATAATTGGATTATGGTTCCAATTCACCCTCTTGGACTTTTGGCTCCAAGCACCCTTTACACTTCTCAAAAGATATCCCACTCTTGAACAACCCCTCAAGTGATACCCTATACTTGAGAAACTTCCTCTCAAAGATTTACAAATGAATGATCTCTCAAAAATCCTAGCACAAGAACTTTAAGCTCAAATGATACAAGAAAAACTAGGATTGAATGGTGCACTAAAGATATGCAAGTTTTGAAATAATGGTGCACTCAAAAATACTCTTCCAAGGCTCAAATATAATCAAGAAATATTTGGAAAGGTTAAGCTCTTGAAACAATGAAGATTGGAGCCTTTTTATAGAAGAAAAAAGTCAAACTAGCCATTGGGGGTTCGACCGGTCGAGCTAGGGGTCGACCGATTGACTAGCCGTTAGCATTTAATGCTTGGTAGGTGATCGTTGGGCCTCAACCGGATCTCAACCAGACCTCAACCGGACCTCAACCAGTTGAGGTTCAACCTTGATCGGGAAGAGAAGGCCACTAGGAGAGAGAAAAACTTTTTGGCCTCCCTCAACTGGTCCTCAACCGAACGAGCACAACCGGTTGACCGGTTGAACCGGTTGAGCCATTTTTTGGCTCAACACCCAACCTTTTTCAACTTAAAACCTTTTAACACAAGTTTGAAAATCATTTAACACAAGGTTTTAGTTGAAAACATGAAATCATCCAATTCTTAAGATATTTAAAACAATATTACTCTTGGATGATTTTGGTGCATAAATAAAGAATAAAATGCATGAAAGTCTTAGTGCACCAACAACATTACAAAGAGATCTTATGAAGCTTGGGTCTTGAAAAACTCTTCTCTTTGAGGTGATCTTCTTCTTCATGATTTCTCCTTGACATGATTTGTCTTTGTGATTGCCACTTTGGAAATCGTCTTGCCTAATCATACTTGAAATATGATCATTAGTTCTAAATCTTGTTTTGTTATCATCAAAATCAAGATTAACCAAACCTTGGTTTTACAACATTTATTTTGAACTCAAATCTCATTAATTTAAGTTTATATTAAGTCATAAGTCTAATTCGTTTTTAAAATTAAATGAAACCAACTTAGACTTGATGTTAAAAATATATTAAATACACTTAGAATTAATTCGACCATGATATAAAAACTTTGATAAAATCTAATATAAAAAAATTTATTAAATATCAAACAATTATATATAAGTTTTTTAGTTTGATTCATTTTTTTGGGTTAGGAAACAAGAAATTCGAAAACGAAATTGACAAGATTGGTTTTCAAAATTTTAAAACTGAACCAACCTTTTTTATTTTTGAAAACCGAACCAATTTGATCGATTTTGGTTTATTTGGATTGGTTTGTCGGTTTTTTTGGGTTTTGCTTATACCCCTATTGAAATGTGAGT
The DNA here is from genome assembly GCA_022059055.1 of Vitis cinerea. Classification (NCBI taxonomy): domain Eukaryota; kingdom Viridiplantae; phylum Streptophyta; class Magnoliopsida; order Vitales; family Vitaceae; genus Vitis; species Vitis cinerea. The sequence continues at coordinate 29,712 of JAJJMJ010022118.1, read as the reverse complement.
AGATATTTTAGAGAAAAACAAATGTAAAAACAAAGCTCCGATTCTGCCATTGGCCCCAAAAAATTCCTAACCTACAGGCAGAAACAAAAGGCCTTGTAAAAGAAAAACAAAGCTCATTCTGTTTTGTAGGTACAAAGAGGATGATGAATCATGCATGGGGATATGGGGGTTCCTATCCCACCTTTCAATCTTTTCTCTTCATAAGAAATTAAAACAAAACTTCGATAATAGTAATTGAATCGATTCCTTAATTTTCAATCATCTCACCTAATAGTAAACTGCTTTGCACTACAATCCCAACTTGGGTCTTGCAACGATAGTCACAAATGAATACCCTTTATGAGTAGGTATTTTTATGGACAGACCCCCCCTTGAGAAACTGAAAACATATATATCCACTAAAGCAACCAAAAAGACGAACATATATAAAACAAAAACCCCAAGTGCCTATATTCTTCTCCCTTTCTTGGTACTGCTTGGCCTGCCATAACTCCTCACACAATCTCAAGCTGGTAGGTGGAGCTTTTCATTGTTCTTCCAGCTGGAAACCATTAAAAAGGAGTGAGACCAATAACAAAATCAGCCAGTATACATTGAGATTGATTGAAAAAGATCAAAAAGTTATGGTTACCTATGGAAATAATAATAGAAGAAATCAGCATAAAGCAATGTTTGAACAAGCCCTGATATCCAAGCTGCAAAAGTAGAATTATTGTATAAATGAGGTGTTGACATGCATGATTAAAAACATGAATATGTGCATGCCTGTGCATACATATGCATATGAGAAAGAGAGAGAGAGAGAGTCATACTGATCCAATGGACATAGTGTGGCTCCGTAAAGTAGCGGTAAATCCAATTTAAAATGTACAAGGCTCGATATGCACTGTAATAAGAGAGGTAGAAACAACAAATATATAAATTTTTAGCAAAACTTTGATGAATTAGTGGCTGAGATAAACCCTACAATGTGGCATCCAAATAATGGCAGTTAAAAGTTGCTTGAGATTCTTCTTGCAATACACTACCCAGGAACAATAACTACGAACAAGAAAGAGATGCAACATGCATGAGGAAAACACTCACAATAGAATTTTATGGCCAAAGGGGAATATACCTTGCATGACCAGGGAACAATGTAAGTTTAGCCAAATAACATGGCAAAAGTCCACTGACTATTATTTCCAATAATCAGCTTTAAAGGACTTCAAAGGAGATGACATATATCTGTTTGGTAGAACAAATCTATGTTTCCATAGACAAATATCCATAATTTTAATATTTATATCTGAACTCCTGCTGCAAACTTGACCATCTGGTTTTGAAGTATTAGATTACATGGGCAAATGTGAATAAAATTTGATGCAACAGCTCAACACCAAGATAAATGTAGTAAGACTATAAATAATGAGTTAAAAGTATGATATCAGGATAAAAGACCACAACATAAACCAAACTAGGGAAAATGCATGTGGTCGATCCAATCATCTCCGAGGAGAGCTATCAAAGATAGAGTGCCTAGGCAGCCTAGAGCTTTCTAGACCCATTCAAAATAGAAAATCTCATGACTAATCTCTGTCTCACAATTGAACTTAAATGTAAGATTAGACTTCTCATTTAACCTCAAGACAATGTCACAAACTAAGCACATCTTATTTCAGCTCTGATTAAATCTTGCCCACTAAGCAAGATTCAACTGTAGGCTTGCATAAGAGTTGCATGACGTAATATCATTCTTACACTTCAATTTAGATTTTATGCCCTGCTTGTTTGCAGACAAAGAATAGGAAAATATAAGATCTAAATTTAGAATCATCAAATTTTCATTCCTTGGCACCTAGAAACAAAACAACTGTGCATGTTCTGGTTAGGTTGCCTATTTTATTATAAGGCATGGTTTAAAAGCCCCCATGAAAGTAAAGGCTTTAGCATGGCTGGCTGGTGACAATTCAAAAGATCAATGCTAATAACTTGCTATAGTTGAGGAGGCATTCCAAAGCCTTGTGCCTTCACCATTGTAAAATGTGTTGTAGTTATGGAGAATTGATTTATTTCTCCACTGCCCAATGGCTATATTCCTTTGACACAGATAATTTCCAATGGTTTTTTAGGCCCCTCCTAAGAGTGCTGCAGTTGTAAAGACTAGCCTTCTCAGGGTTTGGAGAACATTAGGAACAAGGTTCTCTGGTGAATGGCCATTTTCACCATTCTTTAGTGATCTGGCTAGAGATAAATGTCAGATATCTTTTAGACAAATGGAGATGCATAGAAACACTATAGGAGTCAACATTCTCTCTCCTCTCTTTAGGCCTTGGCTACATTAGCTCATCATGGAATCCTATTGAGTACTATTGTGTTGAATTTGGGGATCAGCCTCTTCAAGTAGCAGGAGGGTTGTGGAGGCTCTGTGGAGGCTCTCCTGGAGTGAAAATCTCTTCCAAATAACTTTCTCAAGGTCAACTCTGATAAGTGGTCACTAGGCTTATTTGAAAAATCCCTTTTTCTCTAGTCTATGGAAGATTTTTGCATATGACACCATTTTTCCTCTAAAGCCTCTATGGAAGATTTGCAAAACCTTGTTAATTATATGAGTTTTTAGACAAATATCAGGGCTTAATATCAATTTAGATAAGAGTACACTCTTTGGCATCAATACAAGTTAGGATTTGGTCTCCAAGTTGGTCTCAATGCTGGATTGTAAAGTCTCACATTGGCCTTTATCTTTTTTGGGTCTTCCACTAAGAGGGAATCTAAAGGCAAGCAGATTTTGGGATCTAGTGGTTGATAGAATCTTAAGAAGAATGGATGGGTGGAAAAAAAACAAAAACTTTTGCTCTTTAAGGGTAGAATAACTTTAATTCAGTCATGCTTGTCTCACATCCCTAGCTATTTCTTATCTCTTTTTAAGATTACAACATCAATAGCTTTAAAGATTGAGAAATTGCAAAGGAATTTTCTTGGATTTGGTACTGAGAAGGGTAAAAAATATCATCTTATCAATTGGAACATAGCGTGTAGACCAAAGGAGTTTAAAGGTTTGGGTTTAAGGAACATTTCACCCTTTGGCATTAGGTCATCAAGTATTTATGAGACACATTCTAAAGGATGGGATACCAACATGTTGGTCAGATGTTCACATCGATGTACTTAGAAGGCCATTGCACAAAGATTCTAAGATTTTTCTTCACACACCTGCTTTCATTTGGGTAACAGGCAAGGATTAATTTTTGGTGGGAAAATCAATGTTTCACAATATTCAAGTCTTTATAGAGTTATTACAATAAAAAATCTCACCATATCACAAGTCCTTGGTAACTCTTCTTCTTTTTCGTGGAACTTTAATTTTCATTGCAACCTCACTGATTTGGGAATTGAGAACCTTGAAAGATTTATGTCCTCTCTCACTCTTGTGCACTTGTCTCTATCCATCATGGACACAAGAGTTTGATCTTTATCCTCTTCAAATTTATTCTAAATAAAATAATTATCTTTAAACATGTCCAATTTATATAACCAATTCCTTTTTCTCCAAACAATTTTTTATGGAAATCAAAAGTCTCATCTAAGGTCAAGACATTTGTTTTGGTTAGTGGCACACAAGAAGATAACACAAATGAAATGCCATAGTTGAGAAGACCTTACAAATCCCTTAGTCTGGATTGGTGCATCTTACGCATGGGGAGTGGACAATCGATCAACAACCTTTTCTACATTATCCTATAACAATAAGGCTATGACACAAGTTATTCAGTCTAGCCAAGATGGATTAGATGCCACCCTTGACTATGTGCGACATGATGACAATTTCATATAAAGGTTTAGGGAGTTCTATCAAAGGCAAGACCTTAAGGCAAATCACTTATCTCATACTGCCTTAGGTTTGGGAGACAAGAAAGAAATGTTATGATCTTGGAGCAAAAGTGGAATACAGTAAAGATGTTGTGGGATCCATGTCACTTCTATTCCTTCATCTAGGACTCTTGTATCAATGCCTCTAAAGGCATTCTACTCAATGTTATTCAACTTAGTTAACATTTGTTCATAAATCAAAAAGGTTGGGGACACAATGAGAGGAGCATAGTTCGGAATTGAGATGTCACCTATGTATATCCTTAAGTCGACTAAACAATTTTGTATAATTCTCCTTGCATAGTAGAGGAGTTTACTCATACTTAGATTAGTTTGTTGCATATTGTGGGGAGGACCCCTCATCCTTCTCATTTACCTTTTATAAAATTAATAAGTCTTTTGTAGTTAATCAAAAAAGAAAAAAACACATTTGAAAATGCTCAAGTCCTACAGAAATCATTGCCATATCCCCATCCTTGAATTCATCAAAAGGTCTCCTGAGATTAGCATAAGCCTTGTATGTTTCAAAGCCAACTGCAATGCTCTCATATATTTCATTATGAACCTCCCTCATGTGACTAGCAAATTGCACTTGAAGGAAAAGGAATTAAATCAATGGGCTTTCAAGGTTGCAAACCAATAAAAATTTCAAGAGGATTGTGCCCTATGGTCCATATATGGAACAACACAAGCAAATTTGGTCATGGGAAGTAATCGGTTCCAATTGCCAACATGGCCATCACTAAGCATTTTAGAAGATCACCATGGCTACAATTAACTTCAGTTTGATCATCAATTTGTGGGTCAAATGAGGAAGAGAAATTAAGTTAGGTGAGGTAATCCTAGATTGCATGGCAAATCGCTTTTCTCACAATGCCTTGGATGGTATAGTGAGAGAGAAGTGTTATGATCTTTAAGGAAAAGTGTTATAGAGATTTTGTGGTATCTACTACACTTCTATCCCTCCATCTGGCCCTCTTGTACTGACGCCTTTAAAGGCATTCCATTCTACGTTATTCAGCTGACTTGGCATTTGGTTTGTAAATCAAAAGGGTTGGGGACAACAATAAGAGGAGCTTAGTTAGGAATTGAGGAGATGTCACCTATGTATACTCATGTACCTCTTTTTCATAATTACCACTTGGATGCTAAAAAGATGTATTTGATAGTAACCAAATGCATAGCTACCAACACGTATGTGCCAATTGTCATGCCTTTTAGGTGCAAGCAAAGCTAGCACAATACATGGACTAAGACTTTCACTAAATAAACCCATTCCAAAGTAACTCAACTTATATTTTAAACATTGCATGCTCTAATAGATTAATATGACATGTTGGTAGGTTAGATAATTGAGAACCTTAGATTAAATCAATGGCATATTAAACTTCACACATTGGTGGCAGCACATTGGATAAATCCTCTACTGCAACATTTGAAAAATTAAACAGCAACTTGGACTCTTCCAAGGCACTTCGTCAGTTGGTATTAGGGTTAGATCTTTGTTTACTTTGGGCCTTGGCTAGGATAGCATAAACAATACCATTTTCCTTATTCTACCTTTTGAACTTTTTGCTTATTAAGAACAAGCATAGGCTTCTTTTGAGTTCAACAAAATTCTTCAGCTTCTAATCTTGACGTTTCTTTATTTGTTCAATTCTCATAGGCTTCACATGTTGTAAATGTGAAATGTAACCCTTCTTTAACTTATGGAATCAAAATAAATAACAAGAAATCAACCAATAAAGGGCTAGAGTACCTAGCACCTAACACCTTTATGAGGGTCATGATAAAGGATGGTCTCCATGAGTGGCTGGTTACGTCATTTGATCTCTCTAATGCACCTAATGCCATTATAATGGTCATGAAATGGTGCTCCAAGCCTTTATATGTACTTAACTGTAGCCACTTTTCATGTCACTCTTTGAGAAGATTGTAAAACCTGCCATCGTACCCAGGATATCATGAAATTTAGGTATTAGAAACTTGCATTTGATTGTACTCTTGTTTAATGCATGGATACAAACACATAAACAACAACTGTCATCCTTTTTAGATGTAAGCAAAGATAGCAAAGCCCCAATCTCATTTGAGGAGTCATCCGCTTCATCATTATTCATTCTTGTGATCTCTTGTCTTGGCATCAATGTACAAATTTCTTTTTGGGATTGTCATGCATGGTTCCCTTTTCTCTACATCTAAAGCAATGGACTTTGTTGTCTAGCTGTTGATCATCGTAGAAGCTCTATTTTTTGAATCAGCTGCAATATTAACTTTAGGGCCAGCCTACATTTTAGTTGTTCTCAGTGCTCTCCCATTTTCATCATATTTTCTAGTAATTGTACCCCCTAACTAGGGTAGAAAACCTTCTAGTTAGTGGCTGTTGCAGATACTTTTCTACCTTCAAAGCCTATTGGAACACTTTGTCAACATCATAGAGACAATGTGTTACCATTTAGCTGTGAATTTCATCCCTCAATCTGGTATTAAATTGATAAAAAGTCTGCAATGGATATTCAACTTATACAGAATTTCAGCTCCTTAAACTTGTCCATATACTCAATCAGTTATCATGTCTCCTTTCTTAAGAGTGGTCATTTAATCATAAAAATCATCTTGCTAATCATAAGTTAGGTATGTATTTTTGTTTTAACTTCTATTTCATCTCAACTCAATGAATATTTCATGGCTATCCCAAAATTTTAGACTTGTTCACCTCACCTGTTCACTAAATTTGAACTTGTTTAATGAGTTTCATAATAGCAAATTGAACCTGCCTTTTTATCCATCATATCATACCAATCAAAGTACCTCTCCAAGGTAGCTAACAAATCTGAAAAGGCTCGTAAATTAATTTTTCCAGCAAAATCTATTACTTTACACATACTTTCTTTGTAATATCACCAATCATGCCATGTTTATCATGTCTCTCATGCCAATCTAGCTCCATGACATCATTTGCCATATCTAAGAGAGTAGTTCAAGGTCTTTCAAGATAGGAGAGAGAGTTGAACCCAGTCGTTGCTCCACTTTCTACCCAACACACATGCTTCCTTCAACCTTCCCCATAATCATGCAGAGAAAAATCATCACCTAAAACTTAGACCACCTATGGTTATCATAGTGGTTTGATAAAAAAAAAATAGTTATCAAAGTGCTATTTTAGGCTCTGATATCAAATTTGGTGATGATAAAAGTTTCAGCACTATAGAAATTGTTTCTTTGTTTTATAATGATATGAGAAATCAAAGAAACAAAAGAAAAGGAATAAAAAGAAGCATCCTTGACAATCACACATAAGGTACACTAAGCAATCACACTCCAAAAAGAAGGCATTTGCACCCTCAAAGGAAGGATAATAGTTGCTAAAAACTTATATTAGAATTCTGGTTCTCGGATTTCCTTTATAGACTCCTTTAACTCTCTTCCCTAATAGGACAACATTCTTAATTTTTACCTTTCCTCACAAGAATAGGAAAAGAATATTACCTAGAAACTAAAAAACAAACAATAGAAATTTTCCTAATATAATAAGAAGGCTAATAGAAATAAAAACTTAGCAAAAAGTGAACAATCAACTAAAATAGAAACTGAACAAGCTAAGTATGGTCAGTCCCAAGAGGAACTTAAATCATTGTTAACATCCCAAATTAAGGCTTGGGCACTGGAACAAGCCTTTACCCTTGTAAATCTGCAAAAGACATTTCAAATTTGCTCAACATCACAAAGTTAAATCCTTTTCCCAAACAACAAGAATGGGATGGAGTATTGAAGCTGAGATCCTTGCTTTAGTGGACGTTCAAGTAACACAACTTCATGGTAAGGGAGAGTCTATGTTGCTGACAGCATAGAAATCTTAAGAGAAGTGCAAGTCATGAAAATCTGATTCATGGTTGCACAAATCTATGGACTTTACTATCTTCTTTTCTTCTTTGAGTCCCTTCCATTTTATGTACAGAGCTCTAAATCCTTGTCTTCTCTTTAATATTAGGACTCTGATAATCCTGATTCAAGGGCACAATGATGCCAATGTTAGCATACATGGCGGTAATGACAGTGGCAGTAGTGACAGGCAGTGTCTCCTTAAGGACATCGGAAATTTCTACCAGCAAGGCATATACTTCTCTAAGAAATTAATCTGATATTATCAGACAAGTGAATGTAGATCCCATGGAACTATACTGCATTAATAAGTACAAATAAAAAAATAATAAAAAATAAAATAAAAAGAGAATGTCCCCATCTGCCATCCCTGTTAGATTAGTTCTTACACAGTTATTCTTTTTTCCTCCATACTATTGTATCCATAACACACATCAACGAGAAATATTCAGAAATTTAAACACTGGCAATAGAAGTTTATTACAATAGATATTGTAAATATGACATCCATCATGATTAGACCTAGGTAACGAAGAACCATCCTATTTAAGTCCCGGTCGATATGCATGTCATAGTATATCTAAGAATGATGAATGTTCCTATTTAACACACATCAACAAGAAGTATTCAGAAATTTAAACACTGGCAATAGAAGTTTATTACAATAGATATTGTAAATATGACATCCATCATGAATAGACCTAGGTAACCAAGAACCATCCTATTTAAGTCCAGGTCAATATGTATGTCATAGTATTTCTAAGAATGATGAATGTTTTGGTCTTGTTTCTTCCAAAAGCTCCGGATTCTTACCAAGGAATTTGAGCTGCTACTAGAAGGAGGTGGCTCCAATGTTTTTCTTTCTCAAGAGAACCACAAAATAATTTAAGCCTGATTATGTCAGAGACAAACTATAAACGCTAGTCTTTGTAATCTCATCCCCTAGATGACAGTTGGATCAGAATCTCTCCCTTTTTCTCCAATCATCTTCAACCCCACTTATTTACTTATTTAAAGGCAAGAAAAGCAATAGATTAGTAACACCCAAAAAAGGTGCACAAAGCAGACAAGATGTAAACAAGGGCACCATAAGGCAAACAACAAGATGAGGGAAAACACAAAACACTCCCTCCCCTTACTTGCATCCTAACCAATTGAAAAAATCTACTGTAAATGTGGCACATCCTCTATACTCTTTGACCCACTGCATAAGCTCTACATTGTCAAAAGCCCTCCTATTTTTCTTTCTCTAAATAGCCACGCAACCCGCCCCCCTCCCAAAAATGAAAAAAAAAAAAAAAAAAAAAAAAAAAAAAAAAAAAAAAAGAAAGGCTTTCATGCTTTATTTCATGCTGATGAAAAGTCAATGCCAACTGAGTAGAGTTGTTTTAATTGATTAATTTAGCATCCATACAATTCCAAACAAGGAATAGGCTAGCTGCCATAGAATTCTTGCCTCATAACAATGAAGGAGTATATGCTCAACAGATTCTTCCTCATATTTGCACATAAAACATCCATTCACCAAAGTCCACCCTCTCCTCTTTAATTTATTCATTGTCAAGGTTCCTTTCCAAACTACTTCCTAAGCAAAAAGGCTTAATTTTGTTGCAACCCAAGGATACCAAGTAACAGTCACTGGAAAAGCTCTGATCTCCCATGCTCCAACTAAGAGTATTAGGATTTAACTGAAAAGTTGTCACTCTTAGAGGCCATTCACACCGCCCTCCTTAACATCTCTTCTTATAGAATTCCCTTGCAATCTTAGAAGGAATGCTTCAAAATCATCCACCTCCTAGTCAAGGAGTATTCTTTGAAGGAGCTATAACATACAACAATAATAAAGAAACCCTCAAAGAAGATCCCCACATTATATTTTGTCCTAAAATTTTAGTCTATAACCCTCACGTTTCTTCCCTAAAACTTCCATATAAGAATTTGCTTCCAAAGAGATTCCCTTTTAGACATAAACCTCCAATACCACTCACTAGGAAAGCCTTGTTCAAAGCAGAAAGATCACAAATGCCCATCTCCCCTTTCCTTTTTTTGCATACAAACATTTGACTAATTCACCAAGTGAGGCTTTTCTTAAAGAATTACCCCTCCCCCAGAAGAAATTCCCTTTGGATGTTTTCTAATCTTATGCCCACCCTTCTTTGAACAATAAGCAGCAACATGAGACAAATGAGGTAACTCCACAAGGTACTATTAATCAGAGTTAACCACCCCCCCTTTTGTCAGATATTGTAGCTTCCACATTGCAAGTCTTCTCTGAAACCTCTCGCCATATGTCCCAGACCACCTTCAATTTGTAGGATATTCTCAAAGGGAGAAGCAAATACATGGGTGGGAGCATCCCCACTTACGGTCAGTAAAGCCTCCACATCAGAAACACCCCCAATAAGAATCAACTCACTCTTTTCCAAAGTTATCTTGAACCCAAAAATGGTCCCAAACCACTTTAAAATCCAACTAAGATACATCATCTAATCTTTGCATGCTTGACAAAAAATCAGGGTGTCATTAGCAAATAAAAGGTGAGACACTTTGTCCACCCCCTCACCACCTCTACCACCCATCTTATAGCCCAAGATGAAACCCCCCTCCCCTGTTGTCTTAATAAAACAGCTAAGAGCGTTCATCATATTCACGAATAATAAGGAGAAAGAGGGTCTTTTGGCCCCTTAGAACTTTGAAAAATGCCAACAAGAGTACTATCAACAAGAACTAAGTACCTAAATGTAGAGATACACCATTTAACTTATCCAAACCATTTTTGACCAAAATTCATTTTCTTCAAAACTGCAAGAAGGAAACCTTAATATACATGATAATATGCCTTCTCAATGTCAAGCTTGCATAAAACACTATTAGAACTACCTTTCAATCTCCAATCAATGACCTCATTTGCAACCCTTCTATTATTGTAATATTTTTCCTTTTTTTTTTTTTTTTTCACAGGAAGTATCAACAGCAAGCTTTTACATCTGAAAATCCTTGAATGCATACTATTGTTTTTCCTTTTTCCCATTCCAAAAGCATAACAGAAAAGAAATGGGTAGATCGAGACTACATTGGGAAATATTTGTTTAAGTTAGAAAGGTTTTATGATCAAATTAAATTCCAACATGTGATTCATTTAAGAAGTAATAGAAAAATCAGCTTCTTCCATTAGATGACCAAGGAAAGAAGTGAAAATGATCTAACATAGAAGTTAGATAAGGATGATAATTTTTTATTCTGTACAATCAACCCCAACAAGTTTGGTTGCTTTAGCTCTTCTCTCCCGTATTGATGAATCCCCAATCAACTAGACTTTGAAGTTCAAACTGGTTGTGATTAGCATTGAAAATTTGTCTAGAATGATTGCTCACTTGATTAATGTCCTATAGGTATGTAAATCATCTTTGCTTACATTAAGAACAATGATCTACTCTTTGTAGTATCCACCCAGACTCGATTTGTTAAAAAAGAATGTCGCATAAGAAAAAATTTTGCATGAGAACATAGAAAAGCAACAAAAAGAGAGAGATAATGTATTTATCAACAATCCAAGCTATTTGACATTATATGGAAGGTATGAAGAAAAGATTAGGAGCCAACAAAAGCATATTAGATCATACTTTGAGATGAAAAAGTTCAATAGTCTAATGGTAAAATATATAGCTTTAATTAAAAGTGACAATAAACAATAATATCATCATGCTAACAAATGAAAATCATGTGTATTAATGCAACTTCATGAGCAACAACACTTGGCTGGGAATAGACAGAACAAAAGTTTGAAAACGATTGATTACCCGAGGAGAAAAACATATTGTCCTGTCAAGTTGTCAATATTTCTAGTCCTTTGCAATAAAACCAGTTGAGGAAGTATGGCAACAGCTTCCAAGTATAAGGAAAATGCCCACAATACCTGCTCAAATATATTGGATGGAAGTATTTACAAAAGTTAAAAAAAAAAATGAGACACTGATAAATATTTGTTTCCAAAAAAGGAGAATATTCAATGATACCATTTCTTTTCATTTTATAATTACTAAATATATCAATGTGGTCTTCTAGTTACAGAGAGGATTATAAACAGTAGACTTTTCTGAGAACATATATAAGCTTTGTATATAACAATAATTAAATGGAACAAAAATGCATACCTCTAGGAAAGTGAACTTCTCATTCATAACTAGGGCTAAAAGTAGGCAAGGAAGCACAAGGAAAAAATGGCGAAAGGTGTCTTGATCCTTATCATAAGATCTTCGAACAATCTTGTGGTGCCTTATGTACCAAACGATTGAGAACGAGCTTCCCAAGAATATTAATTTCATTACAGTATTATAAAGTGAGATATAATCGGTAAATATATCCAAATAGCGAGTTGCAAAAACAAGAGCATAAAGTTCTTGAGTCTTTAGAGAAATTCCTGCATAAAATGGAGGAGACAAATATCATGGATTAAGTCAAAACAGTTTGTTACAGCCAAAACGTAGGAGCGACTAGATTAAACACTGAGGTGAAAGCCAAAAGAACATATTGCAAGTTAATTACCAATGAATAAATTACAATAGCACACTAGTCCATGTACACAAATATTAAAAAAGTTTTAACCACATAACAGCAATGCTTATGTATATTGCAATTTTCAAATCCAAGTAATAAAAAATTACTAAGCAAATGAAGTATGACCATTTCAAATAATCAAGTTGAGGATAGGGTTACACATACATAAACACGCAAATCCATGTAACAATATGTTAACTAAATGTCAAGGTCTATACACACACAATTTAAGTGAAAATTTCAAATACTAAACACGAGAGTCACAAACCATATATGCACACATCCATGTAACAGATATCCTAATAACAAAATATCAAGCCATGTACCTATAAATTCAATATTTCAAATTCAAGTAACCCAAAATTACTATCAGCAGCTTAAGTATCACAATTTCAGTAAGTCAAGATGAGAATCAGAAATTTATCTCTCTAATATAAATCCTAATAAACAGATGATCCTAACAAGATAACTATAGACAGTACCACAGAAAAATAATTCTTCAGCTTATGGGTGATCTATTCAACTGTGTTAGAGATCACTTAGAAAACAAGAAATTAGTAAATAATAAAAAAGAATAGATGAGTTAAGCTTAACTGCAAGATTTTATGTGCTAATGTTGCATGGTAGATAATGTTTCTAGTAAAACAGAATATATCATATGCTGGATCCAACTTTTCCGAGGAATCTTCAAGATTGGATGTATAGATAGTGGGAGAATTCTAGGGAAATAGTTAGGTATGAGATGATGGGTTAAGTAGTAATGAACAAAATGGAGTGTTGGTGAGAACTTTTTATTATAAGTTATCAACTTATTTAGGAGCGGTTTTCACAGTTAAAGAGATGGGTAAATTGACAGCACCACAAAAAGTGGTTTTTTTCTATTTTTTTCTTTTTTTCATTTTTTGGAAGCAGTTTGCAAGAGCATTCCAAACTTAGATCATGTCATGGTAAGAGGCTGGAGCTTGACTTATTGGTGTTGCTTATGCAAAAGGAAAAGGAACTAGTGCATCACCTTCTTATTCATTAACCAGGTAGCTCTGGAGTTATGGTCCATGGTGTTTATTGCTTGGGTCACTAAGATCTGGAAAGAGGTACCAGAGTTGGAACACAGTACACAGTACACACACACACACACACACACACACAATGCATGAGCTGTCCTCTATATTTGGCCTAGTGCATCAGGAAAGAGAGGAATAAGATGACTTTTAAGGGATATACCCAGAATTAAAGAGCATGGGATGCTTCCTTTACAATCAATGCTGAGATGGTAGGAGACTTGTGGATTTAGTGGATAAAGAGATATGATTTTCCTTTTTTTTTTCATTCCATATACAGTTGAGATTGCTGCTTCTGAATACATTTTTGTTGCACATGGGTTGCTCCTTATGTAGCACAGTTTTAATCTAATTTCTTTGTTACCAAAATAAATAAATAAATGATAGAACTTGCCACTGCTAAAAGTAAAAAACATGACGATTAATTTTCATTGATATATATTGCCACCAATTGGGGGTAGGCAAGAATATCACTAAAAATATAATCTAAAATTAGTAATGAAGAATCTTTTTTTGTTGTTAGGCCTTTTGCCCTAGATATAGTTGAAAATACATGAAACAGAGAGATCGGAATTGCTAAAAATCTCCGAGAAGAAAGGAGGTGGCAATTTCATTTGTCCAACTTATTATTTACAAAGATGTTGGGTCACACAGAACATTCTTGGACAATCCAAACATTGTCACATAGATACCATTTCCATTAGATTCATTTAAGACCATAGCTTCAAGGAAATTCTAGATCATAATGTCTTCTAGCACAATCATGCCCTACATTCTATTTGGCATTCCACTTATTCTGAATAAACCAAATCTTATTAACAATGCAAGAGTTCATCTTCACAGGTACCATGAAGATATCACCCAACTTTCCCCTGTCTTGCCCTTAATTGGTGCCATCCCTAACTTCTTAGGAATGTGTTCATTTGCAATTCCCTCCATCTTATTTTACCACCCATCTATCATAGAATCCTCATTTTTAGCACCATTATTTTATGAACATTTTGGTGACCACCTATCATTTCACACCATAAAAGCAAGGTTGGCCTCACAACTGTCTATAAAATGTCTCTTTTAAGTTGATGAGAGCACTTGTTTATCAAACAAAATTCAAAAGCATTTACCCACTTCATCAGTACCCTTTTAATTTCATTGCCCTTTTTAATCAAGTCATTTGTATTGATGATCAATCCATAAAAAAATAAAACAAAATAAAATAAAATAAAATAGAGAACAGCACTATCTGTATATCTCCTAGTCATTAATATTCAAAACCCATTAGATCTAAATCAAGTTCTCATCAAATTAGATTATGTTGTATGCATACCAAAAGAAAAATATAAATGCTATAATACAAACTCTCCATCGTCCAAAAAAAAAAAAGGAAAGAAAGAAAGAAAGAAAAATGCTAGTCACCTAAAATCAATTTGCTAAGAAAAATGAGAAAATATCCAAGTAATCATGATTTTGTGCCGTCCTGAGGCGATTGTTATCACAAAATTTTCTCCATCCCCATAAACAAAACTGTCAAATATTTAAGCAAACCCAACCAATTATCTAAATCACACGAGTTTCTAACACTCTGATCCACAGGTACAGAGTCCAGACACAAACCTTCACAGACAACAATGTGAATGACATAATACTTCCATCATATCCCACGCTTCTCAGAGCATCAAGCGTTCCACCAGTGTTTGGTTTCTCAGAAAATGTAGGGAGATAAAAGAATATAAAAGGTCAGGTCTCAATATATCGTAATTTCAGTCCCGTAAAACAACCCCACTTATCTTTATCTGACCGGAATTCAACAATTTCCAATAAAACATCATGGAATTAGAACCCAAGATCTAAGAATCATGGTTACTCTTTATTGCGGCTCTTATCTCAGTTTTTTCAGCAACCCAACGTGGCGAATCAATGTAGAGATCCGAGACACAATAGAAAAAAGAAACAGCAAAATGATAAATAAATAAGAAAAAATTGAACAAATCAGAGAGAGTAGTGACCTGCGCATGATTTGATGGTGTGAATTTTGAGAAGCAAAACCAGGACACTGGCCAGATGGGTCATGTCCCCTGCTAATCTGAAAATGTTCATTTTCCCTTTTTATTTTTGCTGAGTGTTTGGATCACCGGAGAATTATGGACTCCAACAGACCTACAGGAAAAGCTTTCCCAGAGATCCGACTGATCCAACCACACCAAGGACGGAATTTTTTTTTTGTCTTGGGGTTTTTAGGATTTTCCTCTCTTTTCTCTCCTCTCTCTGGTTTTTCCTTTTTCTCCTTTTTAGTTTTTCTCTATAACTTCCCTGGAGCTTAGGAGAGTTCAGGAAGGCACCACGCAACGGTAAAGAATGGATGGTTGCCTACCCCACTCCTGCTCGCCATGTTACTTATTGGATACTTTTATCATTTTAAAAATAGGCAAAATTATTCCTGGATTTTTATTTTTATTTTTTAATATTCAACAACTCTCTTACTTCCTTGCCGGATTCATCCCCTTTGCTAAATAGTAAATACACTCATTTTCTCATTTTAAATTTTAATTTTAATTTTTTTAATGAATTATAATAATTCTAAAATTCACATAAAATGTGTACTTTAAAATAAATATTAAATTATAAGAAATAAATATAAAATAAATAGATGATAATTTTCAAATGAATAATATATTATAAATTATAAAATTAATTAAAAATACAAATTATATGTTTGTTTTATATATATATATATACATCTTAGATTCCGTTGTCCTGCATATTAAGACTCATGGCTTCAAGATCAAACCAGGAAACAGTCCTGTTTCAATCATAACCAGGTTTGCCTATAAGAGCATGAACACAAGCGTGGGATCTGGGGCTCTTTGCACTAGTCCTAAAGGTGAGACCACTTACTTTCACTCAGATATGCTAGATAAGTCAGATTTCATCATCCCCAAGAAGATCTTGTGGAAAGATGTTGAGTTTCCTGAAAATTGGCATTTTGCTAATGCTGTTCCAACCATAGCACAGCGTTCTAAAAGTATTGAACAGATTGTTCAATATCCTGATGGAGGAGGAAAACTGGTTTTCTCCAACTCTTTCAGACATTCTAGCAGCCCTAGAGTTTCTGTTTATGAACCCTCTAGAGCTTCAAGCTCTTCCATCCCAGTTAGAACCACTAGGGAAGAAGAAGGTTCCAACTCAGGAAATCCTAAGAATATTAAGCTAACAGGTGTTAGAAGTCACACCAACGTGGCTAGACCATTTTACTCTGAGGAAAATGAGTCTACTCAGGAATCCCAACAGGATGAGTCCCCTGTAATGTCTCCTACCTATTCTCAGATGATTAACACAATAAGCCTAAGTGATGAGGACTTTGAGATCAACAAGGATCTCTTAAGAAAAGACTTCTATTCTGAAGTTAATAAGTAAATAAATGATTGGTTCTTTAGCACTGTCCCTAAGGTCATTAGAACCATTTACCAAGAAGAATTCTATGCCTACTTAAGACAAGAAAAGAAAAATATTAAGTTTTGGATTTGGTTTGAACTCTTCAAACAAGAGGAATATCCAGATTATCCTTGTAAGCATAAGAGCACTAAGTCCTTTGAATTTTCTAAGGAATTCCAAGAAAATCCCCAAATCAACCAAGCCTTTGTTGATAGGATTAATCAGAAGATTAAGGATAATCTTGTTGCCCCTTTGACTATTCAGCCTCATAAGAGAATCAATATGGTTAAAGGTGATATTAGTTCAGAAGAAGAAGTTGATGAACTAATTAAAATGTTTGAGGAACCTCATAATCAAATTAACAATTTAGAAACCTTTAAGACTAGGAATTACTATCCTAGACCTACGTTTCCTGACATGCAGTTTGAGGAAAGAAATCAGTATACTCAAGCCTCATACACCAGTGGTACTATCTATGAATGGAACATAGACGGTATGACCGAGTATAACATACTCACTAAGCTTCAAGAAATGACCATGGTAAGTACAGCCTATAAGTTAAACAATAGACTGCCAGATCATGTTGTAGCTCAGACCATTGTTGCTAGGTTTACAGGTCAGCTTAAGGGTTGGTGGGATAATTATCTCACTTTCGATGATAGAAATAGTATCCTTAAAGCCTATAAGATTAATGAGAATAGTGAAGTTGTTAAGGACGAAGATGGCCAAGATATAGAGGATGCAGTGGCTACTCTAATCTACTCAATATCCAAGCACTTCATTGGAGATCCTGCAAAAATCAAGGATAAAACTGCAGATCTCTTGACCAACCTTAAGTGTCCTAAGCTTCATGATTTTAGGTGGTATAAGGAAGTCTTCCTAACCAAAGTCATGCTAAGGTCAGATTGTAACCAATCTTTTTGGAAAGAAAAATTCATCTCAGGATTGCCCAAGCTTTTCTCTGAGAGAATTAGGATCAAGATAAGGGAACAGTATAATGGTCAAATCCCTTATGATAAGCTAACCTATGGTGAGATTATAAGCATTGTCACAGCTGAAGGGATTAAGTTGTGCAATGACTTCAAGCTTAAGCAACAAATGAAGAATGAACAAAAAATCTACAAGAATGAATTTGGATCATTCTGTAGCCAGTTTGGTTTCAACCAAAAGGAAACTAGGCCTCCCTCTAAGCAAAAACCAAGCAGGAAGCCTAGCAAAGATAAGTTTTACCATAGTAAGAGAGGTACCTATGACAACTATAGGATGAATGATACTAAGCAGTCAAGGCATGTCCAAAGAAGGGTCAACAAAGATACCCAGAAAAAGGTAGAAACTCCTTTAGATGTCAAGCCAATTATCTGTTTTAAATGTGGCAAAGTTGGCCATTATAAAAAAGATTGTAGAGTTAAGCAAAAGATTAATAACTTAAGTGTCTCAGATGACCTAAAAAATATGCTTTGTAAGGTAATGTTAAACTCCACAGATTCTGAATCAAGGACTGATTCAGATAATGAAGATGACATTAATCAACTAGACAGTAGTGGTGAAGTTTCTAGCCAATCTTCTAGTGACCAAGCCGAATGTATTAAAGGTAATTATAATTGTCGTCCTAAAACTATAAATGTCATAAGCCAAGATCAGGAATTCATCCTAGATACTTTAAGAAAGGTTGAAGATGAAAAGACTAAGCAAAATCTTTATGAAGTTTTTAAAAAATCTGTTGTTAAGGTAGAAGCCAAGAAGACTGTTAATCCTTATAACCTTAATGATATCTTAAACAGGTTTGACCAACAGTCTCCCAAGGAAGCTAGCATTAAGGAACTTCATGAAGAAGTTAAGCAGCATAAAAAGGAGATTAAGGAGTTAAGACAATTCATAAGTCTAGGTCTCTCTGATCTCCAAGATCAAATCAGTAGAATTGCCAACCAAGGAAACCTCATGGATATTCCAGAATCTTCTCATGTTAATGATAATGAGACAGATACCTTTTTGAATACTGTGAGTAGGGTTATCTTCCAAAGGTGGGAAATCTCCCTTACTATAGTAGTCAAAGATAAATTTGTCTTTGATATTATTGCTTTGATTGATTCAGGAGCAGCTGAAAATTGCCTTCAAGAAGGTCTTGTACCTATTCCTTTATGCAAAGAGACTAGTCAGTCTCTATTTGGAGCCAATGGCAAAAGACTTGCCATTAAGTATAAATGGACGAGGGAAGGAAAGCTTGAAGAAAGCTTGAAGGCTTGAAGGGATTACATGATGAGAGAGAAAGAAGAGAGAAGGGAGAGCATAGGCTTGGGAGAGAAAATTTAAGTGTGCTTACAAATGAGGCCCGAGCCTCCTTAAATAGGCAAAAAGGAATCTTGAATAGTAAAAATGAACAGTAGACCCGTGCTTGAATAGTGAACAGTGAACAGTAAGAGTGAACGGTAGAACTTTTGACTTTTCTATATATATATATATATATAATGATAATGGTTAATAATATGTTATTTAAAGTGATTTATCAACCAAAATGTAATTCTTTTTTTCTTTCTAAATACATAAATAAACCAACATTTTTTCATCATATACATTTACTTTTCCATTACCATGCAAATATTCTAGATCGATTTCATCTAAATTCTCATTATAATTGATGCATTTCTTTAGTTTCAAATTATTTTTAAAAATGATTTGGAAAAATTTATTTTCTAAATGAAAAATTTAGAAAAATATAATTATGCGTGGAGAATACGTTGACATGATTATTTTATGTGATATCTTGATCACAAGTCTTTTGAATCACCCAATAAGATACATTATCTCAATCTTATGAGATATCATTATATCTTTATTGAGAATACTTATTCCTATTAGCCTCCATCAATGATGACCTTATTCATAGGAAATATATAATCACCTTATCTACTGGTCAAGGCCTCCTAATAATTTCAGTACAGACTTAATATCCTTTTAAGGTTGAAAGTCTATGTAGTATAGCAGTTTGGTGAATCATGATTGTTAGAAAAATTAGGCTAATCCAACCTATGGTAATCACCCTAGAAGGGAGGTGAATAGGGTGATGGTCTTTTTTTTGCAAATTTAAACTAAGTGAATGTAAGAGACAATTATATACAAGTATATAATAAGCAATATAAAGACAATTGCATATAAATTAAAGAGTAGGGAAGAGAGAATGCAACCACAAAAGTTTATAGTGGTTCGACGCAACCCGGCCTACATCCACTCTCCTCTAACTTCAATCTCGAGCTTGAGGTTCCACTAATTCAAGGCTTCCAAATCAAGCCTTCAAGCAATATAATTGGATTATGGTTCCAATTCACCCTCTTGGACTTTTGGCTCCAAGCACCCTTTACACTTCTCAAGAGATACCACACTCTTGAGAAACTTCATCTCAAAAGGTTTACAAATAAATGATCTCACAAAAATCCTAACACAAGAAATTTAAGCTCAAATGATACAAGAAAACTAGGATTGAAGGGTGCACTAAAGATATGCAAGTTTTAGAACAATAGTACACTCAAAAACACTATTCGAAGGCTCAAATATAATCAAGAAAGGTTTGGGAAGGTTAAACTTTTTTAAACAATGAAGATTGGAGCCTTTTTATAGAAGAGAAAAGCCAAACTAGCCGTTTGGGGGTTCGATCGGTCGAGCTAGGGGTCGACTGGTTGACTAGCCGTTAGCATTTAATGCTTGGCAGGTGACTGTTGGACCTTGATCGGACCTCAACCGGTTGAGGTTCAACCTTGATCGATTGAACAACCGTTCTGGAAGAAAGAGAAAGTTTTGTGCACCCTCGACTGGTTGAGCTGAGGGTCTACCCGGGCCTCGACCGATTGAGTTGTGGGTCAACCCGGACCTCGACCGGTTGAGCTTGCGGTCGATTGGTTTCTCACCCGGTTCAACCGGTTAAGCCATTTTTTGGCTCAACAACCAACTTTTTCAACTTAAAACCTTTTAAAACAAGTTTGAAAGACATTTAACACAATATTTTAGTTGAAAACATGAAATCATCCAATTCTTAAAATATTTAAAACAAAATAACTCTTGGATGATTTTGGTGCATAAGTAAAGAATGTAATGCATGAACATCCTAGTGCACCAATAACCTTACAAAGAGATCTTATGAAGCTTGGATCTTGAAAAAACACTTCTCTTTGAGGTTGTCTTCTTCTTTATGATTTCTCCTTAGCTTGATTTGTCTTTGTGATTGCCAATTTGGAAATCATCTTGCCTCTTTGGAAATCATCTTGCCTAATTACACTTGAAATATAATCATTAGTTCTAAACCTTGTTTTGTTATCATCAAAATCAAGATTAACCAAACCTTTGTTTCACAATCTCCCCCTTTTTGATGATGACAAAACCAAGGTTGCTAAAAAGCTCCCCC
This sequence comes from Vitis cinerea, assembly GCA_022059055.1. Classification (NCBI taxonomy): domain Eukaryota; kingdom Viridiplantae; phylum Streptophyta; class Magnoliopsida; order Vitales; family Vitaceae; genus Vitis; species Vitis cinerea. Next base: position 8,544 of record JAJJMJ010022118.1, on the reverse strand, counting down.
TCAATATATGCTCCTTTGAATTTAGAAAATATTGAAGTTTAGAAACTTCAAGCAGTATATTAAGGATGCTCAAAATGATATAATCAAACATAAATAGCATAAAGAGCAATTTAGCAATTTGGTAAGACATTATTATTAAATATGATGCATACAAATATAACCAATAAAGCACATAGCATCAATATGAATAGGATTGCTAAAACAAAATTGACATTTCTTCCCAAGTTCGCAACCTACCATTACTTCTCTCCCTTTTTGTCATCAACAAAAAGTTTCAATAAAGTATATAAGAGGAATCACATGATATCCAAACTATAATTCCTCATGAAAATGAATCTTCCCCTTTGTCATTTGAGAATAGTTTCCAAATAAAAGATTGTTCATCCTTAGAGCATTCCCAATTTAAAGCATGATTTGGAAATATATATATATGAACATATGCATTTAAAAAGATATATAACATGCATTGAATAACACTTTTAGGGCATACAAGCATATGATCATTTAATTTTACCTAGGTATAAAAAAGTCTTCTTTTTAATTCAAACCTTGGTTTAACAAATATACCAATTTTATCAAAGTGATACCAAATGTTATATTATTAATATACAAAAAATATACCAAGTTTAGCAAAATGATATAGCAAATTAAGCTTTAGAAGGGATACCATTACCAATATCATAAATGCATTCTTTCCAAGGTAAGCATATCCTCCTTCTTGCATGGATCCCTACAAAACAAATTTAGTAACCTTTGATACCCATATCTTTTTGGAATCCAAAATAATTTTAGAGTTTTGAAAAACATGAGGAGATTTTCTTAAGGGACAAATATCACTACTGTGACCTCCTCCAAAGATTGCAAATAGTTAAAGGCGAAAAACTAGAGGCTTCCTTTACAAAAATAATTTTTTAAAAAATTGATTTTTGAAAGGCTTGTAGGCTAGCCTCTTTTTATCAAAAATGCATTTTTTGATTTGCCAAAATCATATCAAAAGTCTTTTGGCCATTTGAGAATTTTTAACTCCTCATTTTCCTTTTCAAAAGAGATTTTTGTTTTCTCAATATTTTCAAATTTTTCATGCTCATTGAGCTCATTTTGAAGACAAGAAATCTTTTTCTTGAGAGAGATATCTTTGAAACCAAGTTTTTCAAGATCTTGAAATTCAAAATGGTTAGAGTTGGAGTTTACCTCATCTTGATGTTCTTCTAAAGCCATAAAGCACATGTTGGCATCTTCATTTGTGCATTCTTCTTCCATGGAATCTTCATCACTTTCACTTTCACTTTCTTCCTCTTCATCATCATTTATTAAAGCCATAAAAGCTATACTTTCTTATTTTCTTCAACTCTTTGATGATTGTACAATTCTATCTCAGTGACTTATGAGTTCTTCAAGTGAAAGTTTGGTGAGATCCTTTGCTTCTTGAATAGTCGTCACTTGTGTTTCCCATTTCTTTGGTAGAGACCTTAAGATCGTTATGACTTTCTCTACTTCGGTGTAGGTCTTTCCCAAGGCTTCAAGTTCATTCACAATCACAATGAACCTAGAAAACATCTCAACAATAGATTCAAAATCCTTTATAGAAAATAATTCATAATCATGCACAAGGATATTGATTCTAGACTCTTTAACTTGGTTGTTTCCTTCATAAGTGATTTCTAATAGTCTCCAAATTTCTTTAGCCGACTTACATTGCCAAATATGATTAAATTCATTTCTATCAATAGCACAATGTAAGATAAAAACGACTTTGGCATTTATTTGAACTTTCTTTCTATCAAGTTCATCCCATTCATGCTTAGGTTTTGGAACCATCACTCCATTTTCTAATTTTGAAGGAATGTGGGGACCATCTTCAATGACATCCCATAAATCAAGATTAATAGATTGGAGAAACCAAGTCATTTTAGTTTTCCAATAGGGATAATCGGTTCCCATAAAAAGTGGAGGTCGGGTGGTTGAAAAACTTCCAATGTGGGATGAGCTTGATGGATTAGCCATTACTTCTTAGACGGTTAAGTCTTTAAATAAGAAGCCTTGCTCTGATACCAATTGTTAGGAAAATTAGGCTAATCCAACCTATGGTAATCACCTTAGAGGGGGGTGAATAGGGTGATGGTCTCTTTTTTGCAAATTTAAACTTAAGTGAATGTAAGAGACAATTATATGCAAGTATATAATAAGCAATATAAAGACAATTACATATAAATTAAAGAGTAGGGAAGAGAGAATGCAAACACAAGAGTTTATAGTGGTTCGACGCAACCTGGCCTACATCCACTCTCCTCTAGCTTTAATCCCTAGCTTGAGGTTCCACTAATTCAAGGCTTCCAAACCAAGCCTTCAAGCAATACAATTGGATTATGCTTCCAATTCACCCTCTTGGACCTTTGGCTCCAAGCACCCTTTACACTTCTTAAGAGATACCACACTCTTGAGAAACTTCCTCTCAAAAGGTTTACAAATAAATGATCTCACAAAAATCCTAGCACAAAAAATTTAAGCTCAAATGTACAAGAAAACTAGGATTGAAGGGTGCACTAAAGATATGCAAGTTTTAGAACAATGGTGCACTCAAAAACACTCTTCCAAGGCTCAAATATAATCAAGAAAAGTTTGGGAAGGTTGAGCTTTTTAAAACAATGAAGATTGGAGCCTTTTTATAGAAGAGAAAAGCCAAACTAGCTGTTTGGGGGTTCGACCGATTGAGCTAGGGGTCGACCGGTTAACTAGCCGTTAGCATTTAATGCTTGGCAGGTGACCGTTGGACCTCGATAGGACCTCAACAGGACCTCGACCGAACATCAACCGGTTGAGGTTCAACCTTGATCGGTTGAACAACCATTCTGGAAGAAAGAAAAAGTTTTTTGCACCCTCAATCGGTTGAGCTGAGGGTCTACCCGGGCCTCGACCGATTAAGCTGTGGGTCGACCCGGACCTCGACCGGTTGAGCTTGCGGTCGACCGGTTCCTCACCCGGTTCAACTGGTTGAGCCGTTTTTTTGCTCAACAACCAACATTTTCAACTTAAAACCTTTTAAAACAAGTTTGAAAGACATTTAACACAAGGTTTTAGTTGAAAACATGAAATCATCCAATTCTTAAAATATTTAAAACAAAAATAAGTAAATAATGTAATGCATGAACATCCTAGTGCACCAACAACCTTACAAAGAGATTTTATGAAGCTTGGATCTTGAAAAAACACTTCTCTTTGAGGTTGTCTTCTTCTTTATGATTTCTCCTTGACTTGATTTGTCTTTGTGATTGCCACTTTGAAAATTATCTTGCCTAATCACACTTGAAATATAATCATTAGTTCTAAACCTTGTTTTGTTATCATCAAAATCAAGATTAACCAAACCTTGGTTTCACAATGACTACTTGATAGTCAATGTCATAATTCACCATAGGTTCTATCCAATATGTAACCATACACAATAATACATTCACCATGAGAAATTCATCCTGATAACCAAGACCAATCATTCCTCCAATTAGGAGTTAGTATACTATAGCCTTATATAGATTGTCTAAGTTCATAAACTAGTTGTGAATAACTTATTAATTTTACAAGGAGCCGATGACTTGAATATTTTATGCAACTCTTATTACACTCAAGTCATATATAATGCAAATGATGGATACATCAAGAAAAACTCAAGTTTAATTTTCTTACATCATGTCTTGCTTTTAAGGATTTTATCTCAACACCGACTCAATTAGTTCCCCAGTACTTCAACCAACTACACCAAAAACACTTTTTTAAGACCAGATCAAGGAGAAAAAACCTTAAGAAGGCTTCCAACACTCCTTAGAAACCCTTTAAACCTATTTTTGAAAGAGTTAAGCCTGGGTTTAGAGAAAAACATGAAATCTTATTTAAGCATTATTACTTATATGAGCATTCAAGTCTACATCATTTGTATTATATTATGTATTTGACTTGAGTGCATTAGGAGTTACACAAAAGATACAAGTCATGAGCTCCTTGCAAGTTAATGATTTGTTAACGACCAATTTATGGACTTAAGTAATTCATCTAAGGTTGTAATATACTACCTCCTAATTAGAGGGATGACTTATCTTAGTTAGAAGTATGGATTTCCCATGGTGAGTGCACTAGTGTCTATGATTACAAATTAGACAAGATTTATGGTGAGCCATGACATTGGATCGATCTTAACTATTGTTATGATAAACCCTTAAAAGTATGACATGATGTAATAGAATAAGTTCTCATTAATATATTTATATATTGTGATTTTTTGTTTCCTTTTATATCTTTGATTGTATTATTTATTATTTGAGCATTCACGCCTACATCATTTGCATTGTGCATGACTTGGTGCATTAGAAATTGCATAAAGGAAATAAGTCACGAGTTCCTTTCAAGATAGTAAGTTGTTTGCAATCGGTTCATGGAATTAGGTAATCCATATGAGACTATAGTGCACTAATTTCTAATTAGAGAAATGACTTTTCTTGGTTATTGCATTGGATGAGTGTCCTATGGTGAATGCATTAGTGTATATGGTTATACATTAAATCGGACTTAAGGTGAATCATGGCATTGATTATCAAGTAATTATGATTTATCAAGCCACTATACTACATGAACTCTCAACCTTGAGAGAATCTTAAGTTTGTTTTGAAGTCATCAGGAGAATTTGACTTGTGAGTGAGACCCTAAGGTAGTAATATATCCCTTATAGGTTGGGTCACTATTAGTGGAGGCTGGTGGCAATAGATATTTTCAATTAAGACACCATGATATCTAATAGGATTGAGATAATGTGTCCCTTTGGGCGATCTTAAGGACATGTGATTAAGAAATCTATTATTGCAGTGATTCCTTAAGTGGAATTTGACATATGTTTTTATAAGTTAAAGTATGTCAATTAATAATATAATAGGAGGATTTACAACTCAAGGATTTGAAAAGTAATCTTGAGATATTGATAACATATATCTCGTTAAATTATAAACACTAGTTCATGAGGATTATTCATGTAGTGGATAGTAATTCATGGACTCGAGTTGTATCTCATTGTAATTTTATAGGATACTAGAGTGTTGTTAAATCTTTGTAGTGGAATGTTAAGTTAACTTTAGAATTAGATTTTTGAAGAAGCTAGTATTTTCCTATGGGTCTTAATGGTCCTCACTTGAGCTCTTGATTCATAGTGGCTCAAGTTTAGAGAAAAACATGAAATCATCGAATTTGGAAAAGTTAAGAGTATCACTAGGTTGATAGGAGAGCATGTGCCTATGATTTGAAGGTACACTAAATTTATGGCTTCATTAAGTTATTATATTACATAGACTCTCAACCTTGAGAGAATATTGAGTTAGTGTATTTGACATATGTCCTTTATGGACAAGATTATGTCAATTGATCATAAAATTAAAGGATCTAAGACTCAAATATTATAGAGAAATCTTGAGAGGTTGATATATGTTACCTTGTTATATTATGAACACAAATTTATGGGAAGCTTGCATGTAGTAAATAGTAGGTGAGAAATTGATTAAATTAGATTTAATCAATTTTATTTTGATGTAATTGTTGGGATTGAGCCCTAGAAAGCATGCCATGACTTTGGTATATTAGGAGTTGTACATAAGATCCAAGTTATGGGTTCCTTGTAGAGTAATGAATTGTCCATTCGATTCATGAATTTTGGCAATCTATTTGACATTGTAGTGCATCACTTACTAATTGGAGGGATGGCTTGTCTTGGTCATCAAGATAGTTTTCCCATGGTGAGTGTACTAGTGCATGTGATGCGTATTAGACTGGACCTATAGTGAATCATGACGTAAGGCTATCAATTGTCATGATTTACCAATCTACTATACCGCATAGACTCTTAATCTTGAGAGGATATTGAGTCTGTGTTAAAGCCAACAGGAGGCTTTAACTTATAGATGAGCCCTTAAATTGGTCATATATCCATATAGATTGGATTACTATTGATGGAGGTTGGTGACAACAATTATTCTCAATAAAGGCATCATGATATCTCATAAATTGAGATAGTGTGATCCATTGGGTGATCCATTGGGTGATCCAAAGAACATGTGATCTAAAAAATTATGGTCATAACATTTCTTTTAGTAGAAATTTGACATATGTTTCTTGGAATTAGAGTATGTCAATTGATCACACAATAAGTGAGATATGTAACTTAGGGATTGGAAATGTAATCTTGATAGGTGATAGTACTATCTTGTTAGATTACAGACACTAGATCATGGGAAGTCTGCATGTAGTGGATGGTAAGTCATGGACCCTAACTTCATCTCATTGTTATTATATAGGGTACTATAGTGCAATTAATTCTCTTTAGTAAAATATTGAATCAATTTCAAAATTAGATTTTGAGGGAGCTAGTACTCCTATGGGTCCCAATGGTTCCCATTCTAAGCTCATAAATGATGATGACATGGTTTATGAGGGTTGGATTGACTTTTAATTCTCTCTTGTGCATAAGAGCATTTTGATAATTGCTTAAAGTTGCACAAGGAATAGTGAACAAGTTATTTGTATTAGGCTAATTAATTATTTAGATGACTATGTATGGTTAATTAATCAATTAGGACCTATTTTAGGTTAGATTAAGTGACCTAAGCCTTAGTGGGTTCCAGTCACTTAAGCCCAATAAAAGACCCCATAAAACTCCCCTTAAGACTAGGGTTTTCATCACTTTTTGGTAAGAGCCATCTTCCACCTCTAGAGAAAGAGAGCCTAGGATTCCTCTCTTCTAAAGCCCATACTTTGGAGAGCCAAGATTGTTGTTCAAGTCGTTAGGTGAAAGATCTTGAGTATATGAGACCTCTATATTCTTCATTCATCTTCACCAAGCGAAATTGATTTGGGAACATCCAAATCAAAGGTAAAGTTTTTTATTGACTTTTCTCTAGATCCTAGAATGTTAAAATTTTTATTTTTGCTTTCATTACATAAGATCTAAACACCTAGGGTAGTTTGCATGTAACTATACAATCCAGACTATGGGAACAAAGAGATCTAGGGTTCCTAATAGTAATGTATTAGAATGTAGTTTACTTTTTTTTAATGGAATGTTGAATCAACTTTAAAATTAAATTATGAGGGACTTAGTATTTTCCATGGGTCCTAGTGGTTCTCACTCGAGCTTATAGTTTTTTGTTGGCATAAAAATTTATGGGGAATTGAGATTAATTAATTATATGTGTGCATAAGTCATTTTAGTAAAAACATAAAATTACTTAAGAACTTATGATTATCTATTCTAGGTTTTTTAGTTTTGACTTATTATTTAGTTGGATTCTATTAGAGTTAATTAATTAATTAGGATCAATAAACTAGATTACATTACCAAACCTGTGTTGAGTCTAAGCCACTTAAGCCTACAAGAAACATTACAAACCCTATTAGGATTTAGGTTTAGTTTCCGTACTTTAATTCTTCCATCCTTCTCTAAAAACCCTAACCACCTATTTCCTTCAAGATTATATAGTCACCTACAGTGTCAAGGATCAAAGACCGAGTATTCATGATCCATGTGTCAACCATAAATTGATTTAGAAACATCCATGTCAAGGTATAGTTTTTGGCCTTTTTTTTCTTTTGAAAAAATGTATTTGCTTCTTATTATACTTGGGTTTAGTAACCATAGGATCTTAGATGCATGCATCTATGATCCTTATCCTAACTTAGCAATATTCTCCTTTTTATGATGATAAAACTAGGCTATTTATATTTTTAATCAATACTATCAAGGCTCAATCAATTGGTACCAATATTATTTCGAAACAACAAGATAGGATTCCTTTATCTATCAATTCCATTGAACCACATCAGTTATTATTTTGATACTAAAGAGCCATTACAATGTAATATGTATAAATTAATGATATTTAATGAAATAAAATCTTTCATGTAGTTTCATAATGAGTGTACACTTATAAAAATCACATTTCTTATCGACCGACACAAGATAATTAAATTTAATATCCCAAATCATATTTTATATATATATATATCAATTTCTTCAATAAAATAACTTTAAAATGTCTATTATACTTCTGATTTCATTTTTAATAGTTTTATTCTTACATTTCCACGAGTTTTGAACAATTTTTGGCCCATTGATATTTTGTGTCAAAATATCCATCGATATATCCGTAAAATCCAAACACCAAGCTAACCGTATTTATTGATATTTTCATCCTTATACATATAATTTCAAAAAGCATTGGTTTTAACAATTTTTTTTTTTGGTCTTTTTAGGGAGTCTACTATGCAGAGATTGTCTAACCAACTACATAGCTTTCATGGTTTCCGACTATAATAATTATATATTCTATATAACTTTCCAATTTTAAAATTCTCTCTTATTTCATAATCATTTTTGTTTTCCAATTTTATATATTATAAAGGAAATTACAAATTCTTTCTTATATAATTAATTTTCTCTATCATTTCAGATTTTGAATTATTGCTTATATAATCATTTCTACAATTTCTTATATTAAGGATAATTTATCATTTAAC
>JAJJMJ010022117.1:13106-112895 GCA_022059055.1 Vitis cinerea | reverse complement strand
TTAAAACACTTTATATTTATAAAATAGTTTAAATTTTAGCCAAAAAAATATTTATGTTAAAAAATAATTAAAAATTATTGTAATTAATATTGTTCAAAATTTTGTTAATCAATTTATATTTACCTAATTAAAATTATGTTAAATTCCTTTAATATACTTATATTTATTTATTTGATAAAATTAAAGCTACAAATGAATTTAACAATTTTATTGAAACATTTTTTTTATTTATTATAAACATTAAATCATTAAAAAATGTTAAATTAATTTTTATATAAATATTTTATTTGAAAGTTCATTTTGAATGTATTTTTAAATTTTTTTTTTGACAATTCTTGGTTTGTTTTCAATTTATTTACATTATAAAATATTTTAAAAATTATTAAACTCATTAATAAATCTAATTCAGTGAAAAAATTCATAAAAAAATCTAATCATGTGCAAAGGAGAAACAACATAATTACTTTAGATTAGTTTTTAATACATGAATCTTAGTGGTAATTGAATGATTTTTTTGAGTTCTAAATTAATTTTTTAAAATTAATAGACTTGTTAACTAATCTAACATATTAAGGCTTGTCTGGTTTCGAGTCTATTTGTTTATTGGGACAATTCAGAAAAAATATAATTCTACTCAAAAGAGAAATAACAAAGTCATTCTAAACTAATTTTTGTTTATTGAATTTTGTTATTAATTGAGTTTTTATTTGAATTTCAAATTATTTTAAAAATGACTAGATTATTAATGAATCCAACTTACTATAAGTCTCCCTTGATTTTGAACTATTTGTTTAATAAAAAATTTTAAAAATTATAGTTATGGGTAAAAAAGAAACTAGTAAAGTCATTCAAAATCAGGTTTAACACATGAGTTTCTAATATTAATTAGACTAGTTTTGAGTTTCATACCTTTCTAGTATTAATTGAATTGGTTTTTGAGATTCAAATTATTTATGAAAATTAGTTAAATCCAAAATATTAAATAACACTTAATATGAAATTTATTTGTCTGATGAAAAAATTTAGAAAAATTAAAGGAAATTCATAAAATTAGATACCACTAATTTAGAGAGAGATCCTATTTTGAAAATTTTCAATATTAGGGGGTGAAAAAATTTTTAAAAGAAAAAAAAAATCATGTCCTACCTTATTTATTTTTAAATTATTTTTTTATTTCTTGAGTTTTCTTTTATTTTTAAAAATAAGAAAAACAATTTCTACTTGGTCTCTCAAAATTATTCTATGTTCACTTTGTTTTTAAATTAAAACTATTTCCAAATATATAATAATTTTTAAATGGCGCTATAAAGTTTTAAAAAAAATAGAAAACTATTTTTAAATTATGAGGTCGGGAACAAACTCAAAAGAAGAAGCAAGTTGTTTAGCTTTACCTATGCAGTAGTAGCTAAGCTTGAGCAAGTATGGAACCACCGCCCCATTTAGCTGAAAAAGGAAAGGGCTAGTACTAGGTCATCTTTCATCTCAGAACTCCAGCCTCTGCTCATTCAAGCTCCATGAATGCGAGCAGATTAAAGCCTCAAGATCAAAATTTTCAGGACAGCTGCTGATTGTCTTATTGATTGTTGTCTGTTTAATTATTTCACGGTGTGCTTGGAAATACATCAACTCTTTACACAAATATAATCAGATCAAACAAACCTTAAACAAAGTCAATCCAATGTAGCAAATATTTCAAAAAAAACATACAAGTAGCACATCTCAAATAATAGCAAATCTCAAACATACAAACATGAAAGCAAATCTCAAACAGATACAAACCAAGCTGGCAAGTCTAAGATAAAATATAAGTCAAGGTAGCATATCTTAAACAAATACATGCTATAAAGTTTTTGAATCCTACACAAAAACCTTTGTCTGAGGCCGCAACCATCTCAATCAGCTTTAAAATGAAACTGCTGCACAGAAATTTGAGAAGCTAGTTGAGGATGCATAGAGACTGTAATTTTTGTTTTATGGCATCATCTTCCCATACTAGTGCTTGCCACCATGACTGTTGTCCTTCGATGAGTCTCAATCTGGTTGCGTTGGTGTTGTTGAAAGGCAATCTCCTCAACATGTAACACATAGATATCTGAATCCTTTGTAAGGAAGGCCACTCCAATGAATCATCAACCCAAATGCTTCTCAGTTTTGGGAGATCAATGAGTACTAGAGTCTTCAGTCTTGGAAGTGCATTGACTTCTAATACCTGGTTCTCAGAGTCCATTATTATTTCTTCAATTTGATGACATTCTTCAACTCTCAAGTGCTGCAGTTTAGAAAGCTGTTGAATCATGCCGTTGGAAAATATCTTCTTCAACTCTGGGCATTTAGTTAATGTTAGAGTGGTTAGCTGGGCTAGACTTCCCTCAGGAACAGGCCCCTGCCAAATGCTTCTCAATTTTGGGACATTCTTGATATACAAAATATCCAAGTTTTCTAGCACACTATTTGCCACTTCATCGCCACATATGATGGTGCTAATTTCATTGCACCCTTCAACTGAACAAACTAACATGTTTTTCACGTTGTGAATGCCAAAATCTGATAGTGTTGAAACTCCCTTGTGGTTAATTAATCTGAATGCATCTGTCACCATAAGTACCTCTGCGATTACAGGATGCATGCCTTCACCATTGACCAATTTCAAGCAATTGAGGCTTCGATAATCACAAGACTCCAGAAAGTGAGAGTAGGTTGAGTCCTGGTAACCAACAGAAAATTGAAATGAGAAGCTTGAGTTCTTCCACGCTGGGCTATTAAGGACAAACAAACTAAGGAAGTCCACCGAAGGGAAGCAAAATTGAAGGTAAGTCAATTTTTTCAAGGTAATCACCTCCTTGGTAACATCCTTTAAATCCTTATAATGCTTTTCAACAGACACATCATCATCAACACAAAATTCTTCCAATGAAACAAAAGCTGAGATGCTCCCCAATTTGATTCCCGTGGAAAAACTAGACAATGATATTCGCAAGCACTGCAACCATATTAAACTTTCAATGTGACAAAACTGAATTTTAGTTCCTCGAATATCAAGCAACTCAAGCTTCGTAAGTGCTCTTCTTTCAGGCAAGAGTCCCATCAATTGGGGGCAAGAATTTAAATAGAGCCCTCTAAGATTAAGCAACTTGGATATAGATGAAGGTAATGATATAATACCAGTCCCATGCAGATCCAGAACTCGAAGTGCAGCCATAGAATTAAAGAAGCAGAAAGGAATAGCACCCAAGCCATTATTCCTCTGGAGCAATAATGTTGAGAGATTGTGACAGCTTAGATATTGTGGTAAAGTGCAGAGCTGGTTATTCATCAAAGAGATTCGACTTGCATCTTCCCACTCTTTCTTGTATGGGAAATCTTGTAATCCCTCACACGGTTTTGCCAAAAACTTCGAGCCCTTGCTTTGCAAAGAGATTTTAAGAGCCATTTTTCGAAGAATTCTGTTCATCTTAACACATTTCCCCTTGCCATTTCTCTCTAGCAATGATAGGTTGATAAGATCATCCAATATGACATGTCCTTGGTGACGTGCATCTCTAAAAGCCTTTGTACCATGAATAAAGCCTTCAGCTTTCCAACACTCTAGTAGATAATCTACATTAATATCATATTCTCCTGGAAATAGCGCACAATACAGATAACAAGCCTTCTTTGTGTCACTACCTAAATAATCATAACAAAACTTCAGGAATTCAATCACATGATCCATGCCTTCAATATCCTCCCATCTTTGTAGATGTTTCAATCCATCTATCCAAAGGGAAATATCCTCCCCTTTATTTCTGAAGATCATGGCCATAATGTTTATCAGCAAGGGTAAACCACCACACTCTCTAACCACCTGTTCAGCTACTTGTTCAATTTGTGGGGAGTAAATAGACCGACCCAACTTTTCCTTGAACATGTTGAGAGCTTCATGATCTGATAATGGTTTCACATTTATTAGCTCATCAGCTTCCATGTCCTTGCAAATGTCACGGATCCTACTCACCAACACCACCTTGCTCTCTTGATTGTCATCGATTCCCATTACTTCATGTAGATCAATAAAGTCATAAACTTCATCCAGAAGAATCAAACACTTCCTTCCCTCTAGCTCTTCACAAATTCTCTGAGAATTTTCATCAATGCTAACAGTGCCTCCATATTCATTTTTAGCCTCTGCATGATTGCATATTGCAACTTTTTTATGCTCCACTCCTTTGAGACGGTTACCCAGATGACAATATCAAACATTTTAGCAATATCTTTATGATTGTTCAAGTTCTGCATTACTGTGGTTTTCCCAGTTCCCACTGTTCCCCAGATTCCTATTCTTCTTATTTGCTCATCCTTTAGAAAACTCACTACATCTTCTACAACTTTGTGCAGTGATGAGTTGTCTTCTATTTTCGGTGCATGTATTTTCCTGATAGGTTCTGGAAATTTCTTGGTCCATACTCTTCTTTTATCATGTTCTTTCAAAAGACTCTGAACTTGCTCATGCTTCATCACCATGACTTTGCTAAGGTATGAGCGTTCCCCAAAACGAACCAGCCTCCATGGATGCTCCATTTCATCATTGTATTTAATTTCTAGTTTGTTCACTTCTCTGCTTATCCTCTCAGCCTTATCCATCCATTCTCTAATTGCCAGGCTTTTCTTATGTCCGCTTCTTTCCAATATATCATACTTCAGTGCCTTGAGCTTTTCTGCTCCTTCTGTCAACATTTTATAGTTTCTTTTCAGGTCTTTGGGAAATCCAATTATGGAACTGGCAGACGTTAATAAGCTTCTCCTGACTCTATGTAAGTCAACTTCTGCTGCATCAGCCATCTCTTTGTGACCAACAACAATTCAAAAAGAAAAACCTAAAATCAATAGTGTAAATTTAGATATGATTAAATTTAATTAAAAAAAAAACCTAAAATTCTAAACTATCTCTTCATGGTTCTAGCTTTGCTAATAAAAAAATTTATGTTGCATATAATTAAGTAAATATCACACTTACACACTGTCTTGCTCTGTGGACAAGGACAAAAGTGGCTGTGGCGTGGGCTCAGAAAGCTGCGTCTGCTCTAAGGTGGTTCCTGCTTCTACTACAGTGGCCTTCAAGGAGCTCTTTGTGGAAGGAGACAATAGTGGCAATGGAGAAGGCTCATGATGCTGCTTATCCACTGAGGTGGTTCCTGCCTCCATTGCAAGGGCCTTCAAGGCCTCCACTGCAAGGGCCTTCAAGGCCTCTACTACAAGGGGCTTCAAGGAGTCATCAGAACCTGTGACTCACAGACAAAAAGCCAACAAATAAAAATTATCAGACAGCAGAATCAAACAGTAACATGGAGTTAGAAATTTGGACACATATAGTGTTAATGATGTTAGAAATTAGTATTCCCCACCAGTTTTTGATTTTTGAAGTATCCAAATAAAGAGAGTAATAATTAGGTGTTACAAATGGAGATCCCATCCTATGATAAACAAAAACCATTTGTGTTGAGGCCTCGCATCCCAATGATCCACGTTGCTACCAAATGGACGCACGACCTCAACCAATATTGAGTTCTTGTTCAGTTGTGCCTGCAAAAGATGTCCGGACAGGGCGTCCGGACACACCCTCCGATGGTTTTGTCAGCCATGGTGATGGAGAGAGTAAGAAGTTAGCACAGTTGGCTTTTTACTAGGTATAGCAAGCTTACCTTCCTCTTTGTGCAAAGGTTCATATATATAGTACCAGAAGCTTTGTTTTCCTCTTTAATGGTAGGGAGATATTTTGGCTTGTGATGATGCCACTAGGTGGTGGCAGGACCCTCATCACCTACGGGTGGTTGACAGAGATCGTGGGAGGCGCCGTGACTGTCAAAGATCGTGGGAAGTGACTTGCCGTCACTTCATTCCTGTCATTTCACTCTGCAGGTGGCTGAACGTGGGCCATGGCAGGCTGTTGTGATGACGTGCAAGACTTGCTTACTTCAGTCAATGATCCGGACAAACATATCCGGATAGTATATGTTGGTCGTCCGGATGCATTGTGGTGGTTGTCCGGATGTTATGTTTGTGAGTGTAGTGTGCTTCTCCCTAAGGAAATCTGGATAGGAGAAGCGCGCCACGTGTACTCTTGGGAATATCCGGATAAGAATGCGTGCCACGTGTCATCGGGAAATTTGTGCCATGTGTCATCAGGGAGAGGGGTCCCTACAATGCCCCCCTTTTTAACTTGCCGATTTTGCCTGAGCAAAATGGGTGGGTTAGAAAATAATTGTTTTTTTGAAACTGAGGTTACTTTTTGCGCTCATTGGGCCACGTGGCGAGCGGGGGCGAAGAGACAGAAGATCATTTATGATGAGCCGTCGTCTCTGGGTATTCCCAGGCAGCGTGTCGTTTCAATGATAGCGTAGCTGAGCGTTTGGGATATCGAGGGGCTGTCTCCCTATAAATAGCAGACTGTGCCTTTCTCTTGCATTTTTCCTACTGCGTTTTCTCTGTTATTGCTTCTTCTACCTTCTGCGTACCTTCGTTTTTGAGTGAAGCTTCTAGGGTTTTCTGCCGGCAATACTTCTCGTCGTGACGGTGACTGCATTGCGGTTTTCAACCCTATTTTTCCAGTTTCCACTCGGTACGTTCGCTTTTCTTGTCTTTTGTGTTTGTTTTGTTGGTTGTTTATGGCTTGCTTGGGCAAGTTGCTTGGGATTAGGTGTTGATATTGGTTTCTAGGTCTTTTTCGGGGGGTTTTTGACTGTTTTTCTGGGTGTGTTTTAGGATTTCTGTTGCCCCCCTATACTTTTTGTGGGTTGTCGATCTTTCTATGTGGTAGAGTTAAGCTTGTGGGGTCGGTTTTGCTGTGTTTTGACTGTTGGTATTTCTTTCATGCAGATTCTATTTCAACCCTAGGCTAAAAAATGTCTGCGAACAAAGAAGCTACCTTATCTAGCGCGCCCGGCGATGCTCATGCCGAGAAGTCTGTGGATAAGTTGAGTGTGAAGGAGTTCCGCGAACGATTCTGCATCCCAAATGGCGTGCTCGTGGAACTTTTGGATGGAGAGGCCGTGTCGACTGAGAAGTCGGAGGACCATGCCATCGTGTTCACCAAGGAGCAGTTTAATGCTGGGCTTCGATTCCCCCTCCCGTCGCTGTTCAAGGAATTCCTTCACTTCACTCAGATTCCTCTAGCTTACATCCACCCCAATATGGTCCGGGTGCTGATGGGATGCAGCATTCTAAGTATGCTTTTCAACCTAGACCTCTCGCTTCTAAAGGTTCTTTTCGTCTACTCCCTTAAGAAGGGTAAAAATGACATTTTTAGCATGGTTGCCCACTTGCCCTCCCTTCAACTGGTGACTGAGCTGCCGGATTCGACGAAGGGAGGAGCGAAGGGACATGTGCTGGTCCAGGGTGCCTAGGCGAGGCTACTGGAGCATCCAGAGAGGCCATTTTCCCCCAACCATTCGTTGGTGCTTCCGGGTAAGGCAGCTTGCGGGGTTTGTCCGACATTCGTCTTGTTGTTCTTCTTGCTGGGGTTATCAGATGGCTTAATGTCTTTGGTTGCTGATAATGCAAGTCCGGACAAGAGGGGTCGCGTAGTCGAGTGGGTAGAAAAAGCGTCGTTCGCTCGACTGAACAAGTTATTTGAGATTACTGCCGCTAAGAGGCATCATGAGACACTGCTTACTGCGCGAAACCTGCTGGCCGTTGTCCGGGAGTCCCAAGCATACATCATTAATATTCTCCCCAGGAAGCTGCCAAAGAAGGTAGTGCCTGGGGAGCATTATGTTCTAAAAGACCTCCCTTTCTACAAGGAGGTGCGCAAGGCAGATGCTCAGAAACGCCAAGCACTCCTCAACGATCGGGAGGGAAGGAGAAAAAAGGGAACCTTGCGGAAGGCCCCTGGTAAAAAGCGTTCCGCCTCCTTTCATCCTGCTGGAGCCCCATCGAAAAAGAAGAAGAAGTTGGCTCTCAATAAGGGGAAAGAAATAAAAGTCCCAACTCCCCCGAAGGAGTTTGTACCACCCCCTTCAACTTATGTAAAGGAAATAACAATAAGAGAGCCGGAACACCCCCTCCCGCCTTCTATTTCAAGCGGCTCCGGTCGTCTTGTGGGTCTAAACCACTCGGGGCCTTCAATGACAATGGCTGGATGTGTGGCTCTTCTGGCTGAGGAAGCGACTTCAATAAATCAGCCCGACTCTCCTCATCCGGATGCGGATGCGGCCGGGGCCTTTTGTGCTGCAACATTGCCTCCTTCGGCACCCCCAACGGAAGAAACGAGGGTAGATAGTCAGGGTTTGCCTCCTTGCGAGCCAAGCCCTCATGCCCTTGTACCGGTGAAGGGGCCAGCTACAAGGAGGTCGCGTCCGGTGCGTGACTTCAAGTCTGGCCTCATTGGGCAGCTTCAAGATCGGTTCTTGGAAACCATTGAAGTCAGCTGCTCGTCCATCCAAGAGGATCACTCGGCGGGTAGTGAGACGAAGGTGGCGGAAGAGAACCCAGCCGCCCCGGTGCTGATCCCGGATGGGGGTTCACCCGGAGAGACCTAGTCGGCCGAGAATGATGGGGCCCTAGACCCGGAGGAAGAGTCACTCTCTAATGCCTCGTTAGGGGGAAGTCCTGTTGATGATGCAGCTTGCATCTCCGCTAACCCTTTCAGCTATGCGGAGTTGGAAGAGAAACTGAAACGGATTCCACCCGGCTCAGATGTTGCTATGCCTTCAGAAAAAATGTTCGAAGCGGTGGAAATGGTATAGTTTGCTTTTTCTCGCCATGCTGATGTGTTTGTCGTATGGTTTGTGACTTTGCTCTTCTTGTTTGTGTGTTTTTCTGCAGCTAGTGAGTGACATTCGCGGCATGGCTCAACAACGTGATCTTTTTTCTGACCTGCTACAGACTGCTGATTATACGAAGGCCTTTGTCTCTCAGCGCAAAAACAATGAAGAGAAGGTGCGTTTGAGACTGGAGCAGGCCGAAGCCAGTTTATCCGCTGCTCGAGAGGACAACGAGGCTCTCCGGGAAGAGCTTACTGAGGCAAAGAGTCGGGAGGAATCTACGGACGCCCGCCTGCTTGAGGCGGGGGATGAGATGGCCCTTTTGAGGAGGGAGGTGAGGCAACTCCGGACGGAGGTATCTATCGAGAAAAAACAGAGAGAGGATTTGCAGCTGCGCTTATTAGTGCAAAAAGAAGAGTTGGAGGCTGAGTTTGCTGCGGAAAGGGAGGAACTTGAAGCGGACTACCAGAAGCAAGTAGATGAGATGTACTTCTTCGGCTACCGTTGCTGTATGAAGAAACATGGTATCAAATGGGACATCCCTTCAATTCCCCCAGGCGATGAGGAGAAGCTGCGCGGCAAGCCTGCTCAATGAGAGCTTTTCTTTTTGTAATTTTTTATTGCTATCTTTTCTCTGTATTTTGTAGTCCGGAGAACCCTTTGTATGTAATTTTGCCAGTATTCAATAGAACATACTTTTTTCCAGATTGCACTTCTATTTCTTTTATTGGTAATACTGCTTTAAATTGGACACATTCCATGGTCTGAGTAATGGAGCTTCGTCTAGTGTTTGCAGATGATAAGCTCCACTTTCACTTACCTTAGACACTATATAGGGGTCTTCCCAGTTGGCTTGAAATTTTCCCGCTCCTAATTTAACAGTATTTTCGAAAATTTTCCTAAGGACCAGCATACCATTTTTGAAGCTTCTGGGCCTTACTTTGCGATTGTAATGAGCTGATGCCCTTTGTTGATAGTCTGTCATCCGGATGGATGCGGTTTCCCTTACTTCGTCTGCCCAGTCCAAGTTTCTTCCTAACTCTGCATTTGCATCATCCTGCCTTCCTGCCTCGGTCCGGATAGTGGGTAGCCCTATTTCAGTAGGGATGATTGCGTCTATACAGTATGCGAGGGCGAAGGGAGTGTTTCCTGTCGAACGTCCGGGTGTGGTTCGATAAGCCCATAGGACGCCGGGTAGCTCCTCTACCCATTTTTCTTTGGCTTGCTCGAGCCTTTTCTTCAAGGCAGTGATTAGAGTCTTGTTTGTGGCCTCTGCTTGCCCATTACTTTGAGGATAACGCGGCGTGGAGTATGAATTCCGGATGTTTAGTTCCGAACAGAAATTCCGAAAATTTTTGCTATCAAACTGTGGACCATTGTCGGCTATGATGGTCTGGGGGATTCCAAAGCGGCAGATGATGTTTTTCCATATGAACTTGGTGACATCTTTGTCTTTGATGCTAGCATATGCTTCAGCTTCCACCCATTTACTGAAGTAATCCGTGACGACGAGCAGGAATTTCTTCTGGGCGGGTGCGGCTGGGAGGGGCCCTACTATGTCCATGCCCCATTGTGCGAAGGGCCAGGGGCCCGAGATTGGTTTCAATGTCTCCGACGACATATGTGGAATGGGGGCGTGCCTTTGACATTTGTCACATTTTTTGACATAGGCTGTCGCATCCTTCTTCATTGTGGGCCAGTAATATCCTTGTGAATGGGTCCTATGCGCCAGAGATTGTTCTCTAGAATGATTTCCGCATACTCCTTCGTGCAATTCAGCTAATACATACAGGGCCTCTGAATGACTTAGGCACCGAAGGTAGGGACCTGTGAAAGACCGTTTGTACAAGTGCCCCCCAATCAGGGTGAAACGAGCAGCTTGCACTCGGATCTTGTGTGCCTGTTTGGGATCCTCGGGCAGAGTGCCTGTCCGGAGGTATTCCGTAACGTCGTTCATCCATTCTTGGTCGCTTGCTTGTTTTGCCTCAATGGTATTGTAAGTGGAGGCTTCCGCTACGGAAGGGTTGGCTTGCACATATATAGGCAACAATATAGCTTCTTTGATGGGGAGAGAGGTAGCTATGCCGGCCAAGGCGTCGACGCGCCCATTTTCAGTTCGTCTGATTTTTTCGATCGTCCATTCGGTGAATGTTGTAAGGTGTCCCTTACTTTAGTCAGCTATCGTGCCATGCATGCATCCTTAGCTTCGTATTCTTTCTGGACGTGTCTTACCACGAGTTGGGAATCACTATAGATCCGGAGCTTGGAGACTGATAGAGCCAGGGCGAGGTCCAATCCGGATAGGATGGCCTCATATTCTGCTTCATTGTTAGAGGCGGGGAACCCCAGCCGGATGGCTTGCTCCAGATGTTCTCCTGTTGGGGATTGCAGTAGGAGCCCTACCCCGGATCCGGATGACCGTGAGGCCCCATCAACCCGCAAAGTCCACCATTCTTTTTCACTTGGTTCCTTGTGTTGGATAGGCCTTCGGGAGTATTCCAGCACGAAGTCAGCCATCACTTCGCCTTTTATGGACAACCTGGGTTGGAACTCAATTCCAAATTCGCTCAACTCTATGGCCCATTGAAGCATTCTTTCGGTTAGGTCCGGTTTGTGCAGTATGTTGCGAAGGGGTTGGTCGGTTAGCACGACCACCGGGTGGGCTTGAAAGTAAGGGCAAAGCTTCTGGGCGGCACTTCGAAGCGCCAAGGCCGTTAGTTCCACCTTTGAATACTTTGTTTCTACGTCGGCCAAGGCTCTGCTAACATAGTAAATAGGTTTATGTTCTTTGAGTGAGGGGCAGCGGAATAGAACAGCGCTCACCGCCCATTCTGATACAGCCAAGTACATATATAACTTTTCTCGAGGGAGAGGGCTGCTTAGAATGGGCGGTTGCATGAGGCAGTGTTTAATTTTTTCAAAAGCGTTTTGACAGCTGTCTGTCCATCCGCTTGCTCCGGCTTTTCGTATTGCCAGGAAGAAGGGACGCAGTTCATCAGTGAAGCGGGCTATAAAACGCCCTAGCGCGACGAGCTTGCCTGTGAGGCGCTGCAACTCCTTTTTATTCCTGGGGGGTGGTGTTTCCATGACTGCTTTTACTTGATCCGGGCTAACCTCTATCCCCCTTTGGCTGACCATAAATCCTAGGAATTTGCCAGCACTTACGCCAAAGGTGCATTTAGAAGGATTCAGCTTCATGCCATACTTCCTTAAGAGGTGGAAGACTTCCTGCAAGTGGAGGGTATGCTCCTCTCGTGTTTTGCTTTTGACAACGATGTCATCAATATATACCTCCACTGTGCAGCCAACCAGAGGTTTGAAGATCTTTGTCATCAGTCTTTGATAAGTGGCGCCCGCGTTTTTGAGGCCAAACGGCATAACTTTGTAACAATAAAGTCCGTGTGGCGTTATGAAGGCTGTCTTTTCTTCGTCAGTCGGAGCCATGGGGATTTGGTGGTATCCGGAGAAAGCGTTCAAGAAGGAAAGCATTCCTTGTCCAGCAGTGGAGTCCACAATTTGATCTATGCGTGGTAGAGGGAAACTATCTTTTGGGCATGCATTATTGAGGTTGGTGTAGTCAACGCACACCCGCCATTTGCCCTCCTTTTTGGGTACCACCACTACATTCGCCAGCCAGTCCGGATACTCCACCTCTCTAATGAATCCGGCATCCAGGAGCTTGTCAACCTCTTCCCGGATGATCTTTTGCTTGTACGGGTGGAAACGTCTAACCTTCTGCCGGGTGGGTCTTGTCGTTGGCAAGAAGTTAAGTCTATGAGAGACGATGGAGGGGTGAATTCCCTTCATATCAGAATACACCCATGCGAAAACGTCATGGTTTTTTCGGAGGGCGTTTTGAATATTCTGGGTCTCTTCTGGCGTTAAGAGGGAACTGATATATGTAGAGTGAGTACCTTCCTCCGAAATTTGGATTGTTTGCAAGGGATCCGCTACCGGGGGATCTTTGTCCGCCGGACACAGTGATTGCTATTGGTCAAGTGCGTGGGAGGACTCAGGGAGGGGCTTATCCTCCTGGCTGGTCCCTGCTTCTCTTGCTATATGGTAGCATTGGCGAGCAGCTAGCTGGCTGCCGTACAGGTCGATTTGCCTATCCTCGGTGAGGAAGCTTACCATTTGATGGTACGTGGAAGGGATGGCCTTCATGTAGTGCAGCCATGTGCGCCCCAAGATAATGTTGAAGGGTGATAAATCTTGTACCACCGAAAATTGAACGTTGAGGGTGACTGGGCCAGCTTGGATTGGCAGCACAATGTCTCCCAAAGAAGTAGTAGCTGCTCCATTGAACCCGGACAAGATTCGCCTAGGGTTCTCGAGATCAGTTAAACTGTGTCCCATGTGGCTTATCACCGATGCTTGCACCAGATCAGCTGAGCTGCTTGGGTCAATTAAGATGCGTCTAACATCGAAGTTACCCATTTCCAATGACAGAATGAGGGCGTCGCAGTGTGGCCGCAATATTCATGTGGGGTCTACTGGTAGGAAAATGATTGTTCTATCTATGGGGCGAGGCCCCCCCCTAGTTATCCCAGGCCGAATGGAATTGATACGTTCACGCACTAATGCTTCCCTCAACAATTTCTGTCTCTTTCGTTTGGAGTCATGCTCCTCATCCGATGGACCTCCATTAATATAGTTTATGATGGCCTTGGGGGCGGCTAGAGCCGTGGGGGTTCCGGAGTTGTGATTTCGGGAAGCATCTCTACCTCCGACGTCTGAACGGAGGTATAGCCTCAAATGCCCCGCCTTTATAAGCCTTTCAACCAAATACTGAAGGTTCCTGCACGTCTCCGTTGTGTGGCCATGTTCCTTGTGGTAGGCGCATTTTTTTCTATGATCCCTTCTGGACGGGTCCGATCCGAGGGGTCTAGGCCACCTGAAATCGGACATGCCTTGGATCATAGGGAGAAGCTTCTCATAAGTTATGGAAAGAGGTGTGAGGGGCGGCATTTCCGGGTGACTTGGCCCTTTCTGCCTTCGATCGAATGGTTTTGGCCTGTCCGGAATTTTGGCACTTCTCTCTGCACCACTTTTCGATGCCTGTCCGGCAACCAAGACTTGCTGCTGGGTGGCTGCTCGTACGTCATCTTCGAGTATTGAGTATTTGTTGGCACACCGGAACAAGTCATCCATCGTCGTGGGAGGCTTTTTAGCGAGCGATTCGAAAAATGAGGTGCCTGGGCAGATGCTTCGCTTGAAGATCTGTAGGACAACATCCATGCTGCAAGCCTCCACCTGTAGGACGGTCTGACCAAACCGCTTTACGAACTCCCTCAAGGACTCATTATCCTTCATTTTTATGTTTTGCAGAGTGCTGATGTTCTGCTTGTGCCGAGCGGAGCATAGGTATTGCCCCACGAAGACTTCCGATAAGTCTCTGAAGTTATCAACAGAGTTGGGAGGTAGGCGATGAAACCATGAGAGGGCCTGCCCTTGTAAGCTGACGGGGAATACTTTGCATAGTAACGCGTCGTTGCCTATATCGAGAGTCATGAGCTGTCGATAATGCATGATATGGTCGAAGGGGTTGCTGGACCCATCGTATGTGGAGAATTTAGGTACGAGGAATCCCCTTGGGGGCTCGTAATGAATGATATGAGAGCAAAAAGGCGTGGAGAGCATGTCATCCAGCCTTTTGCTGATGGAGCCCATGGGTGGCTCGTTTGGGAGATTTCTCCCAGTTTGTCGTACCGCTTGGTGCGGGGGAACGTTCTGCACCATAGGGGTGACCAAAGGGTCACGGTGCGGGAGAACATTCTGTGGCATAGAGGTGACCGTAGGGTCATGGTGCACACCCCATGTGGTGGGTATTGGCGGCCTTGGCCTGCCAAGCTCCTGGGGGCCCAGTCTCGCACGCATCGCGCCCAACAACTGGGATCTTCTGTCATGTTGTCTCTTAGATGAAAAACGAGTGGAGTCCGAGCTTTCCTCACGGGGAGCTCAAGGCGCGGGTGTGTGTGGCTCGTGTGGCCCAGCGTTGCGTGTTTCAGGGATTGGTCCTGCTGTTACGGGGTATATTGACTCTGGGTGAGGCCTTGAGTTGGCTACTTGGCCTCTTGAATACTGACGACGGGGAGGCCCCGTCGATGATGCCTGGATACGCAATATTGCGTTTTCCTCTCTTAATCTCGTTGTCTCCTGGAGGAGAGCTTGCAGTTGTTGCTCGCTTGCTAATTGTCTTCTTTCGATGGCTTCGCGCCATTCAGAATTATCTTCCTCTTCTCTAGCAGATGAATGGCTTCTGGAAGGTGTGGTCATCTTTGCCGATGACTGAATCAGCGAAATTTTCCCACAGACGGCGCCAATGTTGAGGCCTCGCGTCCCAATGATCCACGTTGCTGCCAAATGGATGCACGATCTCAACCAATATTGAGTTCTTGTTCAGTTGTGCCTGCAAAAGATGTCCGGACAGGGCGTCCGGACACACCCTCCGATGGTTTTGTCAGCCATGGTGATAGAGAGAGTAAGAAGTTAGCACACTTGGCTTTTTACTAGGTATAGCAAGCTTACTTTCCTCTTTGTGCGAAGGTTCATATATATAGTACCAGAAGCTCTGTTTTCCTCTTTAATGGTAGGGAGATATTTTGGCTTGTGATGATGCCACTAGGTGGTGGCAGGACCATCATCACCCTACGGGCGGCTGACAGAGATCGTGGGAGGCGCCGTGACTGTCAGAGATCGTGGGAAGTGACTTGCCGTCACTTCATTCCTGTCCTTTCACTCTACATGTGGCTAAACGTGGGCCATGGCAGGCTGTTGTGATGACGTGCAAGACTTGCTTACTTCAGTCAATGATCCGGACAAACATATTCGGATAGTATATGTTGGTCATCCGGATGCATTGTGGTGGTTGTCTGGATGTTATGTTTGTGAGTGTAGTGTGCTTCTCCCTGAGGAAGTCCGGATAGGAGAAGCGCGCCACGTGTACTCTTGGGAAGATCCGGATAGGTTTAATCCGGATAAGAATGCGTGCCACGTGTCATCAGGAAATTTGTGCCATGTGTCATCAGGGGGAGGGGTCCCTACAATTTGTATGCCATTTATATAGAGCAGCAGTATAACACTAGTAGTGCAAATAACAGAGAACATAGTACAACACATGTATTTTCCAGCCAAACAAAATAGAAAGTTTTTCTTTTCTTCTTTTTATTCATTTTTTCTTATTGGAAAACATCCCCAATGAATCATTTACCTCAAAGAAGAGATTCAAGTATGGGATAAATTGTATCATGTATGGGCTATGAATAGAATAAATAAAATTTAGATCAACTCTATCTTTAAAGAGAAAAAGAATGAAAAACAACCTGACTGTTGAGCCAGACGTTGATTGCCAATTTCCACCAACTGAGTCATCAAATCAACATTTGATTTAATGGGGACAAATATAGAATCTAGCTTATATCTTAGAACTGATTTACGCCACTTCAATGCCCTCCACCAGTCAACCTCTCCAATAATTACCTTCAAATTATTACTAGAAACTTCCTTGTTAGAAAGAGCTACAATGCTTGGGCAATTATAGAAGCTCATCCATTCCAAGTGTGGTGCAATGCTTAAACCACTGGAAATGCTGGCTAATTTAGGTAAGTAATGAAGTGATATCTTCTTCAATTCTAGAAGGTATGTTTTGAGCAGCATATCTTCTGCAGGGACTTCATGAGTCACCAAGCTGTTTATTTTGGGGCAGTTTTCAACCACAAGCTCCTTTAAACGGTTAAGATTTTCAAGCAAAGCCAAAGTAAAAATGGTCTTCAATTGGGGGCATGCATACAATTCTAGAGACTCGAGTCTGGATAGGCAACCCTCCCAGATTGGGCCCTTCCATATACTGCCTAAATTCTTCATATAGTGAAGCCTCAAGTATCGGAGTGATCCAAGTATGATTTTTTGATGAACATCTCCATCATCTCCTTGTCTATAATTTTATGCTCCATCCACAAGGGTTTGAATCTTACTACATTCCCCCAATACACAAAATTCTAGCTTCATTGTATTTTCAATCCCAAATTCAGACAATTTAGTAAGAGTTAAATGGCGTTCCAAAAGCAGAGCGGTAGCATGTTGAAGTATCTTCTTAATTTCCATTGGGATACCTTCACCATTGACATACTTCAAGCATCTTTCTTGCTGTTCAAATTTGAACACAATTTCTTGTGGTAGTCGGGATACAAAGCGCTTGCGATGGCTGCCAATAATAAACCTGAAGTTCATCAATGATAGGTTTCTTGATGATGTTCCACTCCCCATGAACTCATTCACAAGTATAACCTCTAGCAAGTAAAGTTTGAGAGTCTCCAAGTGTTTGAAGCTGCAGACATCCTTAAAAATATCTTTCATGGTCACATCCCATCGATCATCATCTGGATTCACATGTATGCCTAACTCTTCCAATTGAGTGAGTCCGGATAACACGTTGTGGGGAATCATTGTATCCGACGATTGGTTATTTTGTCCAGTTTGGTTCCTATACCCATAAAAGGACACTCTCAGACACTTGAGGTTGGTCAGCCATTTGATAGTCATAGGTAGGCTTATAATTTCAGTCCCTTCAAGATCAAGCACCTCAAGATTTCTGGGATTACCAACTTCAGGTGGTAATTCCATGAGAAGTTGACATCCTCTTAGAATGAAGATTCTGAGTTGAACCAATTCAAAAAGAGATGGTAAAGATCTAATTCCAGTGTTGGACAAGTCTAAGAATTGTAGGGCAGGCATGCCTCCAAAGAATATGGGAGGAATAACTCTCAGACCATGATTGGCTTGTAAGAACAGTGCCCTGAGTTCAGGGCAATGTGGACTCTTCGGTAGCTCAGACAGTTTATTGTTCATCAAATGCACCTCATTGGCTTTTTCCCATGCCTCATCTCTTGGTGGCTCGGTTAATCCCTTTCCCCCTAGCCAAAGAAATAGCGACTCTCTTTTAAGTCCCAACATATTTAGCAAGACCTCATGGATTTTACTGTGCATTTTGACAAAAGAAGAATCTCCCTTCCAAGACCTCTTGAACAAGAAGGCGTCAACAAGATGCCAAACCATCTCTTTTCCTTCATCCACTTTTCTAATTAAGCCGTCTGTGATCCACCTGACAATCAAATCTCCTTCCTCTAACTCTCCCCAGCATCCCATTTCTACTAAGCACTTCAAACAGTTCATTGCTGACCCTAAACGTCCACAGACGAATGCTAAGGCATTAAATAAGACATCGTTGTCTCTCAACTGAGTGGGTTGTAAGGTCAATGCAAGAGATGCACATTCCCATGTGTGAACCTCATCAATATCTCTCAAGGCTCTTGCCATTAAAACAATGACAAGTAAATGACCCTTGCACTCTTTGACCATGCGTATTGCAAGGCGTTGGATGCCTGAAAAATGAACAACATTGCCAACTTCCATACAAAATAAATCCCATGTGAACAGATGATCCTCCAAACTAATCTCCAGATCGGCTTCTGTGTAATCAGCTCTCCTTCCCATAGAGCCAGTTGTGCAAACCATCTTTTGCAACTGCTTCGAGTTCCACCAATTGATCCCCACGTCATTGAGATTTGTCGATGAAGCAAGATCAACATCGTCAAGAAGGATCAAAAAGCTTTTTCTTTTCAGCAATCCATCCACTTCCTGTCTGCTGGATGTTGAGAGACCCAGTTCTCTTGCAATGACATCTTCAATATCTCTAGCACTTTTACAAGAAGAGGCCTTAACGTGAATGAAAAGATCAAACATTCCCTTTTTATGCTGTAGATTCTTCAATCTTGACGTGAGGAGGCTTGCATCATCTCTGCCAGAGATCAAAATCCTCTGAAATTTGGGAATTTCTATATCTTGTAAAATTTGGCGAACAGCAAAATCAATAGCCAAATTGTAAACTTTTGTAGTAGGTTTTCTATTCTGTAAATGTCGCATTTGCATCTCCAGAATGATGTCTGATCGAACATAAGCTTCAATATCGTGGATTGAATGATCAAGCAGTTGATCGATTCTAGGAGAGAGCTCTGAAAAATAGATTTTTTTCTCCCCGTAAACTGCTTCTCTTAGTTTCTGATTAATCGCCAAAACATCAAGAATCCAACCTTTGTGACTCCCTTGGATCACCGAGCTGAAAGGAGGATATGACAAAATAAGGCATATGATATCTTTCTTCCTGTTCAGTTCCAAAGCTTTGTCCATGATTCTGTGTGTGTGGCAGAAACAAGGAAAAATCGTTATCAGAGGATTAGTTCTAGACCTGTAAAAGTTAGCCTTTCATCACAAGTATATGTAGAAACACAAAGACAAGAATGTTCAGCACCCATATGCAAATAATCAATGGGAGAGATACTTGATGGTGATTGTGTTGGAGAAATAGGGTTGATAGAGAAACACTAACAATTACAAAGAAGATAAAATAGGGGAGAATTAAAAATTTATTGTATTTCACTAGCTACTTTCTCTTATTCAAATATTGCATAATCTCTTGTTTATAGACTCATACTTAACAAAATAGAAACTCTTAATAATATATGTATATGAATATATATATATATACGACTTGGGAACTCAAAAATAGAAATTAAAATAATAACTCAAAATAAAATATTCGCCCTTAACTTTTAGAAACTGAATCTATTCTAATATTTAGAAAGTTTCTAAATCAAGTTTAACTTTCCAACATGTCCCCTTAAAGTTGATTTGTGACTCCAAGTAGCATTCTTAGCCTTCTAAAATCTTCAACTTGAGAGGCTAGGTAAAAATATTCATAATTTGATTTTGAGATTTTGTAAATTTTAATTGCACTTCATTTTTCATAATGCACCCTCTAATAAAATGATATATTGTATCGATGTGCTTGCTTCAGTTATAGAAAACTAGGACAAAAAATTAATTTTTATAATGCAATCATTGATTTGTTGTCCACATAAATTTCCATTGGTCCCCTTTGTGGAAAATTAATCTCTTTCAACAAAATTTTGAGCTAATTGCATGAAGTACACATTATATTGTAGAAACCACTATCACTTGGTGTAATCACTATCACTATATCCAACAAGTTTAAAGTTGTTATTAATATAAACCATAATCAAGTGCACCTTTGATGTAGCAAAGAATTCGTTGGGTGGTCGTCATGTGAGTAATCATTGGTGCTTTTATAACACGACTAATGAGTCTAAACACAAAAAGTATGTCCAATCTTGTACAAGTCAAGTACCATAGGCTTCTAACTAAACTTTTGTATTATGATGAGTCCACATTTTCTCTTTCTTCATATATTTACAATTTAACTCCACATTTTATTGGTGTGTTCGCCAAATTACACACTCGTGTCAAACTTCTTGAGAATTTCTTTCGCAAAGCTTTCTTGAGAAATAAAAATACAATTTTATGTTTGTTTCACTACTATGCCATGATAGCATGACATGAGACTAGTGTTGGTCATGTCAAACTCTCAGACCATTACTTCTTTGAATCCATTAAACATGGTTGGATTGTTTTCAATGAAGATCAAGTCATCCACATACAAGCAAACAAGTAACATATCACCTTTATGTAGAGAGCATGTTCACGAGGGCATTTAATAAAATTATTATCTTGAAAATATTGGTCAGGTATACTATTTCATGCTTTTAGTGCTTATTTTCGTTTATACAACTCTCATTGACATCCTCGCATAAGTGGTTTTCAATCTAAATCCAAAACTAATTTGTGTCCATAACTATCTAACCTTGTTTTTTTTTTTTTTTTCTTCTATTCAAACTTTTAATTTTTTTTTTTAAATTATTATCTTAATAACTATTTAGAGATATTTTTATTTTATTTTTTAAAATAGGAAATAATAATAATTTTTATATAAGATACAAGAACTCTTAGAGACTTACATTGAAAAAAAAAAGGATTTTAAAAATTTTTTTTAAAAATTAAGAGTCTTTTTAGTGGTGTGTTTTAAAAATAAACAAAAAACCATTTTTAAAAATTCATAGTAATGCTTGGTCGTTGTTCTTTGTTTTCTGTTTTAAAAAACATGGTGAAATTGAGAATAATCTTTAGAGAAGCAAGTAAAAGTTCTCTTCACTCATTTTTAAAACCAAATGAAAAAGATAGATAAATTAAGAAAACAACTATAAAAAGTAAATGAAGTAGAACGCAACATTTTTCTTTTTTCATTAATTTTCTTTCCATAACCCAATATTGATGATGAAAAGTTTCAAATATTATCTATAGTTGAATTACATGTATGTTTTTTTTTAATTTTCTTTAACTATTCTAAAATTTTTCATTAAGCAAATAAATTCTAAATCAAACTATACTTAATACATAAAATTTATTATTTTCTAAAAATAATTTAAAACTCAAAAACTGATTTAATTGGTACTAAAAAGTTGTAAATTAAAATTCATTTTGAATGACTTAACTAGTTTCTTCTTTTCATATAATCATACATTTGCAAATTTTTTTTTTCACTAGGCAAATAAATTCCAAATCAAGCAAGACTTAAAATTAAAAATAACAAGAAATGTATCAAAATGGACAAAAAAAAAATTACACTCTTCATCCTTTAAATATCATCATTTATCTATTATTTTTACAAGGACCAAACTTTGGTGCCAAAGTGTAGTTGTTCGGTATACCGTATGGTTGTATCGGTAATTTGTTCTTATGTGTATATCAATAAATAAAATAAAAAGAAAATTTTAAAATAAATACAACCAAAAGGAAAAGTTTAAGTGAGTTTGGATTATATACATTCCAAAATATAAAAACTTTACGATTATTTTTAAATTGGACAATTATTGTTCTCAATAATTTTTTTATATAATTTTATAATTTAATAAATAAAAAAATCCATTAGAATAAAAATTAATTAAATATATATATTATTTTTTTTATTGAATCATTTTGGTAGGAAGGAGAATAAAAAGTTAAAAATAATTTCATTTTTGCAATAAAAAAAAACATAACCAAGTTGGAAATCTCATTGCTTTGAGATTTATACAATATTTTTTATTTATTTTATACAAATATGAAAATTATTTATTAAATGGTATTGATTTTTTTATTTATTTTATAAATATTCTTCATACTTTATATTTAGCTTATATTTTTAATATCCTAGTGAATTTTTGTATTCAACTCACAAATTTCATATTTTAATATCATTGTCACATTCTTTGTACTTTAATCACATCTTTTTGTTCCTCTATCACATTTTGTCTTGATCAAATTTTTTGTACTTCAACCACATTCTTTGTACTTAGTTTTATTTTTTATATATTAATACTTTAGTCACATTTTTATACCTTAGTCATATATTTTGTATTCTTATCTTAACACGTTAATAACATTTTTTGTATCTTAGTTATATTATTTATACCTATATTACCATTTTTGTATCTTAATACTTTAGTCATATTCTTAATTCGATCATATTCATATTCTTTAAACTTAGTTTATATCTTTTATACATTAATACCTTGATCACATTTTTCATATTTTAGTACCTTAATCATATATTTTGTACATTATTGATATTTTTTTTTTAAATTTATGCTACTATTTATGTTTGGATCATATTTTTGTACCTTAGTACCTTGATCATATTTTTTTGTAATTTATTATTTTTATCGTCATATTACTCATACTTAGGTCACCTTTTTCATACTCTACTATCTTGATCATATTCATTGTGTAGACCTCAAAATTAAGTCCTAAGATCTTTTTTTGTTTAAAATTTCAAGCCCATTTTTATCTTTATTTTTGGCCCAAGCCTACATGTGCACACCCATTTTTATAAGATTAAATTCTAATTGCCCATTTCAAGACCTCATTTTCACTGTCCATTGATCTTTGACTTTTTCAAACCTAAAGGCTCATCTTGAAACACTCATCTCTCCTTTTTCTCCCATTTACTTCTCTTTTTTTCGTTGTCTTTTTTTTTTTTTTAATGGTTAAAAAATCAATAAAATTTATATTGAAATTTAAAAATAAATTTTTAAAAAAAAAAAAAAAAAACACCCTTCTCTTACTTGAAACCTAACCAATTGACCAAATCAATAATAGAAAGGACTTAATCCTTAGACATTCTTTGGTCTATTATAAAAAATTACACAAAAACGAGAATTTTAGCTCTTAATATGATAACTCAATATTTAAAAAAACTCTTATATTTCTTTCTTTCTAAATAGTTTAAAACAAACACATATGAGGGATATTTCATGCCTTCTTTCTCCTCTTTCAAATAGAGCAACCATGCCGACTTAGAAGCATTGCTTGGACTAAGGAATGCAACACCCAAACCACTTTAAAAAAGGAGAAGAGTAACTACCATAATAAATTTTCCTTAGAACAATGAAGAAGGATGTGATCACAAGATTCCTTCTTGCATTTGCTTAGAAAACATATGTTCATTAGTGTCCACCCTTTCCTCCTCAAGTTATCCATAGTTAGAACCCCTTTCTAAGTTGCTTCCAAAATGAAAAAGCTCATTTTTGTTGGAGCCTAAGAATTCTAAATAAGCATTGTCAAGAAATATTCTGAACCCCTCCAAATCATCCTATCATAATTGAAATTTTGCCTCCCTTTGTGGCTATCCACATTGCTTTGGTATCTACCCCTCTTTCAAAAAAACAAAAGCTTCAGCACAATGCAACTCCCAGTCTTATAAATTCCTTATGAAATAAGCATTTCAAAGTCCCCCTTTATCAACCTACTCCTAGGCATCATATACTTAAGCATCCTTTCAAATGGCTATAGTGAACAAAGATGGAAAAGAGGTCCTTAAAGGGTTGTCCATACACCAAATGTCCTTCCAAAATCTTACCCTTTTTCCATTGCCCACAACATAAGAAATATCACTTCTAAAAGCGTCTTACTCTTTCATCTACCTCATCATCACAAATGATTACTTGCTTTCACAAGGGCTTCCCTTTTTATGCGAACCTCCAATTCCACTTGCCTAATAGAGCCTTGTTTAAATAGAAAGATTTTGAATGTCCAACCCTTTTCCTAACTTTGGCTTATAAACTTTGATCCAACTCACTAAGCGATGCTAATTTTCAAGAGACCTTTTCCCCATATAAAGTCCCTTTGAATTTTTTCCAATTTATACCACACCCCTTTTGGAATAAAAAAAAATGGAGATGAAATAAATAGATAGGCTAAACAAGTACTTTTGATAAGAGTCCACCGCTTCCTCTCCTCCTTTTGGATAAATATTATCTTTTCCACCTTGCAAGCTTTCTCTGTATCCTCTCTTCCACTAAGTCCCAAATTGTTGTTGATTTAAAGACAACACCTAAAGGAAGCCCAACATATTTGGAAGGTAGTGATCCTATCCTACACCTTAGAATATCCATTAACTCCTTCATAATAGGAACCCTTCCTACTGAGATTAACTTACTTTTTTTTCTAGGTTTAAGACTTGAAATTGATTCAAACCACATAAAACTCTAATGAAGATGCAACAACTGGTCCTTGGAAGCCTCACAAAAATCAGTGGGCCTTCCACTTAAGAAAGCTAAGAATCTCCATAGTCAAAGCAAATAAATAAAAAGATAGAGGGTCTCCTTACCTGAACCTTTTAGAGCTATGGAAAAAAACCAAATGGGGTCTCATTCATCAAAATTGAAAATTGACTTTTTAAATACACTAATTAATCCACTCAATCCACTTATAACTAAAACTCATCTTATCTAGAACCGCTAACAACAAGCTTCAATATACATGATTGTAGGCCTTTTGTATGTCTAACTTACATAGATTAATGACATTAGAACCACTCTTTAATCTCGAGTCAATGACTTCATTGGCAATAAGGATTTCATCACGAATTTGTCTCCTTTCGAAAAAAACTTTTTGAAAAGAAAAGACTATATTTCCTATCATATTTTTTTTTTTAGCCTATTTGCTAGAACATTGAACAATAATTTGTACAAACTTCCAACCAAGCTAATAAGCCTAAAATCCTTTAGGTCTTTTGTACTACTCTTTTTTGGGATTAAGACAAAAAAAAAAGGTAACATTCAAACTTCTTTCAAAAACCCCTTGGTCAAAGAATTCCTTAAAGAAACCCAACACCTCACTTTTAATAAAGTCCTAACAAATATGCTAAAAAGCCATACTAAACTTGTCAGGACCCTAGAGCTTTATTCCCATTCAAAGCTAATACAGTTGAGAATACTTCCTTGTCAAAGAAATGACACTCCAAACACCTAGCCTCCTCTTGATTCAAAGACTCAAAGGACAACCCATTAATGCTAGGTCTTTAATCACCATTTTTCAACAAAGAGTTGATGATAAGACTTAGACACCCTTTCCTCCTCACCAGAAAACTAGTTCGCATCCATCCTTACTTAGGCCAAACAGTTTATCTTATAATGAGCATTCACCATTTTTGTGAAAGAACTTTGTACTTTTATCTCCCTCCTTTAGTCATAACTCTCTAGATTTCTGTCCCCATGAAGTCTTTTTGAACAATACCCACTTCTTAAAATCTTTTGAAGACATCCTTTTAGCCCCCTCTTTAGGTTCCCAAAAACCTAATTGATTGAGGGCATTCATCTTTCTAATTACCACACAACCAAAGGCCTCCCAATTCCATATCTTTAATTTTTTCTTCAAGGCTCTCAATTTGGAAGCCCAGACAAAACTGCTAAAGCCCTTGAAATTGTAGCCCACCTATTAGCTTTTAATTAAGTCTTTGAGGTCATCCACTTTAATCCACATAATTGTAAATTTGAAAGAAGTACTTCCTTTCTTGTGTCATCCTCATCTAACAAAATAGGTGAATGATCATAAACTGACCTTGATAAGACATACTATAGAAGCCTAGAAAAATGATTCTCCTACTCTTCAAGTACTAGGAAGTGATCCCAACTATACATGGATTGGTTGTTTAAACCTCCACACTAAGTAAATGCGCCTCAAGTCAAGGAAAAATCAATGAAAATTCAGCTCCTCAATAATCTTTGAAAGTCTTTGCATAGTCGAGAATAGCCTGAAATCATTCCTAAAACACAAAAATAGGAAATTACAACTAATTAGAAGAATTTAAAAATAGAAAGAAAATCTATTGTAATGAATTCTCTAATATGCTTCCTCAAGATGGAGTTCCGAAGGAGATGGCAATCTTGACCTATAATTCTTGGAAGTGGCTTCATGGAAGCGGTTTAGTAAGAGCGTCGACAAGTTGATCTATTGAGGAAATTGGATGACGACCAAGATAGACAATATAGGCACTTTGTGTTGAAAAGTAACCAAGAAAAACACAAGGAGTGGAACAAGAGTCAAGTTTATGTTGAGAATAAGGACAAAACTACGAATAACATAAATAACTGAATACCCGAAATTTAGTGTAATTGGGTGGAGACTCAAAGAGTTTGTCAAAAGGAGATGAAAGATGTAGTGTGGGTGTGGGCATACGGTTGATGAGATATACAATAGTGGCAAAGGCGTAAGTCCAATAAGTAGAGAGCCCTTGGTACACCGCTGTAATTGTTCCTACAATTGTTTAATATGACCACAAGATGGTTTGGTATAGGTATTGGCTAAGGTTTTCCATGCATCAAGGGTAGTGGTGGTGCGGGCAATAAGCGGTTGTAGTGAAATGGAGATAGCACCAAGGAGAGCGCTAAAGATGAGACGATCCTGACCCTTCCATGTTGTGTATGTCGGATTTGGGGATGCAACACTAGTGACGGTGATGGTGGGTGGTGGTGGAGTATGAGCATCATCAATGAAGTGATGAAGATCATAACCTTTAAGAAGAGATTGGATTTAAAGGCTCCATGTGAGATAATTGGTGGATGACAATTTGGTGATATGGGAGAGATTGATTGTAAGGAGGGGATGTTAAGGATCTTGGGAGTTTTGGATAGTGATAAGATCATTGGTGGAAGAGAAGGATGCATTGGAAGCCATTAAGGAGAAAGAAAAAAAAAAAAGAAAATACGCCCAAGAAGATTAGGCTCTGATACCATGTTGAAGTAGAGAAAGGATTATTGAGAAACGATGACTTCATTTCTTCATTGATTAAGAATGAACATATATATACAAACCTAAAACACAAAAATAGGAAACAATCTACCTAAAACACAAAAATAGGAAACAATCCTAGAATTAGGCCCAAACACAAAAATAGGAAATTACAACTAATTAGAAGAATTTAAAAATAGAAAGAAAATCTATTGTAATGAATTCTCTAATAATAATATTATGATAATATATCTAATTTTAAAATATATTTAATATTAAAATTATTATCCATTTTAATTTAAATGCATTCAATGATATCAAATAAATAATAAAATATGTATAATTTTTAAATATTCATATTCTTTATATTTAATAAATAGATAGATTATATAAAAAAGAGCTATTAAGAAAATTATGTTTTTATTTTTTGGTAATAAATTAAATCAAATGTAAAAATAAAATAATTACAATTAATTTATTTAATAATAAAAAATAAAAAATAAAATTGGTGAAATATCAATAAAATATTTGAAAATATCAATTCATGGATATATGTTCTTGAATTTCATATGGGATCTACATATATTAGATATATTGAGGATATATTGAGGATATATCCGGATATTTTAAACCTCGAACTTAATATTAATAATTAACTTATTTTGGATTTTTTTTTACATTTTTTCAAATCTAGTGAAGACTCATTTTTTAAGTAAATATTTTGTAATTATTTTACACATCTACAAGACTTTTAATATAAATGTTTAATAAACAAATATATTGTTTAAGATCAATGATGTTAAATAGTAGTTAACATTAATGAAAAATGGTTAAAATTAATTTGATGATTTAAAATAATAAAGTTAATTTTACAAAAAAAAAAAAAAAAAAGAAACCTTAATAATATTTAAAATAAAAATCAAGTAATAAATTTCAAGCTAACAACTTAACAATTATTTAACTTAAACTCAATATCAATTTTTTTTAAAAAGTATTAAGTTTTACTAAATACATTCCCAGTCTCTTTTCCAAATAAAATATATTTTAATTTTTGAATTGGAAAACAAAAATAAAAATTAGTGACATTTCTTTTAGATTCTTTCATATTACATTGTATCTCCATTTGTACCCCAACTTTCAAATGTCATATAGTGATAATAATGATAATAATAATGATAAGAACAACGTCCCAATATATATAACCCAACTATATATAAATAGGGCCTGATTATATATTTGTTTGGGGTGTGAAAATAACTACTGAGCCCTCAAAGAATATGAATTCCGGTTCCATTATGAAAAATCTGTGTCAACTGCCATTCCGAAAAATATGTGCCAACTGCCATTCCTGCTGACCCCTCAAAGAATATGACTTCCTGTTCCATGATGAAAAATATTAAAGGGGACAAGGAAAAAGACCAGGCTTTTTTTTTTTTATGTAGGCATTTACTAAAATTTTAAATTAAGTTATTTTTCTGATGATTCTCAAAGGAGGTGCAAGTATCTCAATCAATTAAATAGGAGAACTTAATGTTTTATAGACATATGGATTTCTCCTTAATTTTATAGATACGTTTTTAAAGTTTGTGAGGTCCCTTCAGATTTAGAGATCATAATATCCATAGGATTGAAAACGGGACATTACATGTCATCTATTGATGAAGGGCCTTAATTTGCATTGAATTTAGCATCAATGGGATCATGAATGGATGGCAATGATGATTTTTTTCATGGCCAGATGTATAAATTAAGGCTAAGTTGGAAGTTTGGCATAGGGGTTCCGC
Organism: Vitis cinerea; assembly: GCA_022059055.1. Classification (NCBI taxonomy): domain Eukaryota; kingdom Viridiplantae; phylum Streptophyta; class Magnoliopsida; order Vitales; family Vitaceae; genus Vitis; species Vitis cinerea. The sequence continues at coordinate 84,412 of JAJJMJ010022117.1, read as the reverse complement.
TCTGCAGGCGCTATTTTCAAGTCCAACCTCAAATGTGGTCAGGTGCTAAGTTGTCTCGCTCATATCTTCCTTCCAATATTTGCATCTTTTTTAACCACCACAAAAAGGAACTAAGTTGAGATGGTGGAAATAATACTATCTTGACTCCATGGAAGTCAACTCAAGCCTCAATCGTCAAGCTTTTCTTTCTTGATTTTGCAGGATGGCGTGCAGTGAGCAGTTCATAGAGATCTAAACAGCAGGATCGATATTGGAATCTGCTGCGTTTTCCAAGCCTCTTTCCCTGAATTTGGATCCTCATCAGCATCTCTCTGTGTCCGTTTCTTCAATCAGGTTCATCTTATTCCTTCAATATGATTTTTCCCCTCTCTACGAGTTGTTTGCTTGTTTGATTTCAAAACAATAAGTGACTGCACCTTAAATATATGATCCAAGAAGCATTGATCTATTTCTAACCGCAAGGTTTGAGGATGAGTTTGTGATATCCCATGGAGATCTCTTTTATATTAAGAAGTTAAAAGCTAGATAACATGTTGGAAAGTTTTATAATAATGTAGAGATATGCTACAGTCGCTATAGCTCCTATAGAGAATTGAAGGAGAAAAACTCTACTTGTGTTTTTGTGGTCGATAGTCCTTCATCCAATCCTTAAGCACAATGGCTTCAATTTTGTAGTAACCTGATAAGCATCAGGTGTCAAACCTAACAGAGAATTGAAGAGGCGTAATTAAGGTCGGTTAAGATGCATGTGATAGAGTGAAAATGGCGTTAGAGGTTTAGACAATGGGTTGAGGTGGAATGGACGAGTGTTTATGAGGAGGAAGGTGTGAAGAATCGCCAAAAACAGGGGACAAAGATGATTGAAAACTTTGATTAAAATGATGTAAAATATGTTAGGAAGTGACCATATTTTTAACTTCCCCCTCATGGTCTTTCGCACCAAACAATTTACACAATCTAGGTCTTATAGTGAAGGAGCTTATCTTTAAAACTAATAGAATATTTTAAAAATCATGATATTTACACAGCAGTTTTGCTTTTCACATTAAATGGATGTTTAAACTCTAAAGTATATATCAACTCCAACCCTAACCTTATGAAATCACTTAATGACAAATATAGGTCAAGGGTTAAAACCCAAGCATATTTCATAATCGAAAGGTAAGTTACAATGCAGGAGAAATACAACACATATATCCTAATTTAAATACTAGAATTAAAAAATCAGGCAAAGACAAATCAAAAACATGTAAAATACAAGAACTAAAAATGTGTGTGTGTGTATGTAAAGCCACAAACTTGACATTCCGTTTTGAGAGGGAGATTCAGAATCTAGAATGCTCGATTAATGTAAGAGACCAGGAAAATGAGAGGAGGTAGGACTTGGTTTGTAATGGGTTGAAATCCTTTGAAATCTTAATAGATGAGACTGGAGGGAAGCTAATAGGAAAAAATTTGTCTAGAAACAAAGGTTTTTCTTCGTGGTTTATGTAAAGGGTTCCTCTCCACGTGTCCCTTTCAAAGTCAAGACTCCTTGGCCGTCTAGGGCAAGTATGTAACCCATTTGGGATCATTCCGTCCAGGCTAAGATAAGTTTCATCTGGCACTAAAAGTGAGAGGGTTCCCTTCTCCCATAAGGGTAGACAAAATCAACAGCCTAGACTCCCAGACAAGAAAGACTGTCTAGTAAAGTCTTTAAGACTCTTGGCATGCATGATCAATCATGCCTAACATCAGAGTGGCCAACAAGACTCCATTTAGCCCACAAGTTCACGTCAATTAATTATGACACATAATTGATTCATGCCTAATTGGTGTCTCAGCTGATTCGTGTCCAGCTGGTGCTCCTTGATTGAGGGATTAATCAACAAAATTTATAACCTATTACACCATATACTAGGGTAGCAAAGACAAAGCTACTATAGCATAGTGGCTCTAGGATCGTTCACTGGGATGGGTTTTCACTTCACAAATGATATTAATTCAAAGCTGAATTGGTGTCTTTTCATTTCAAGGTTAGATTTAAAAGAAAACATAAAGATGTTTGAATGAAAAAGGTTTGGTTTTAAGCTAACCAAAAATAGTAATAACTGATTTTACTTATAAAGAAAAGTGTTTCTTGGAGTCTCAGATCACTAGGCTCAGATTCCTCCTACAAAAAGGGAGTTCCAGTCACTTGTTTCTTTTCCTCGCATTAGAGAATTAACATATAGTTTCTTCTCCAACCGATGTTGTACAGATGCTTCCCATTAATGGATTCAAACACTAAATCCCTCTCACTGATGCACTTTGCAATGGCTCATACCTCTCACCTAGCACTTGCCATTCAAGGTGATCTTTAACCTTGGATTTCCCTTCACAAGCTCGCAAGAGATAACTAATGGATGTCTCCTTGGAGTCCAAAAGCTTACCAAGTGTTGGCAATTCTAGAAAATCCTACCTTCAAGTCACCTACCAGAGGCTCGCAAGGGGTAAACTAGTGAATCTCCATGGATGGAGATCACTTGCCTTACCAAGTGTTGGCCTAGGTGATTTAAAGGCGTTTTAAGTTAACTAAAAAGATAAAAACCATCAACGGGTCACACTTTCTCTTCATTAAAAACTAAAACAACAAAACTTCCAATTTATGCATGTGGAAACTTACCCGGTTACCTTAGCTCCAAGAGACAAAGAGTCTAGCCTCTCATCCTCTGAGAAAACATCTCAGAGAATGTTTGGCTAGCAAGAAAATGAAAATGAAAGAGAAAATAAGAATATAAAGAAGAAACAGAGCAAGTACTCTGTTCGTCAATTTCACATATATTATGATGGATCTCCTGGAACCCCCTTTAGAACAGGCTCCTCGGGCTCCCTTTTTAAACCAAAAATTACACTTACAGCTATTACATGATATTTTGCCAAATTCCTAACTTAAAAGCTAAGCAAATCTATCATTGGTGACTTACAAGGAGAATTTGGGCATTTAGGCAACAAAAATCTAATGAAAAATATCTCCAAGTGTCGGTTACAAATATCGGGAAGCACTCAGGACCACTTCGCAGGTGACAAGTGAGGTCTGCGAAATTTTGCAGGTGCACAAGAGGGGCTGCGAAATTTCTTCATAGCAACTAGCTGATTCAACACCTTTGCAAAGTGGACTTCCATCTTGTGGTGTTTAGCTTCCATCGCGGCGTGAAGCTTCAGGGGAAATCCATAACACTGTGCAAAAGTGTTGCGAAATATCTCGCAACAAAAGGGTGATTCAGCAACACTTTGCTGAATCCTTCCTTCAGCTTGGAGTGATCAGCTTCCAACGGCTGTAACTTCCTCATTTCAGCTCCAAATTGTACATGGTTTGAAGCATTGGATTCTTGACTTCCTGAGCTTTGAAATGGTATATAGCATGTAGAAAATGGACTTCGGGAAGTGCTCCAAAAATGTGAAGGAAGACTGCAGCTGCAGTCCTCTGTTTTCTTCTTTCTTTGCTTTTCTCCTCTTTGCTTCTCTCCTTGCATTCCGGATTTGCTTATGGCAAAGGACTTCAAAGCTTTGGTTCTTCATGTTTCTGAGCTCTTCATTTCTTTGCCATGGATTCCAAATAAAACTCTCCTCAATCTCATAATGCTTTGGTGATCAAAATACTAACAAAAACACCAAAACTTACACAATTTGATTAGAATTAATTGAAAGGGGCCTTAATATGCTAATTGGGTTAAAAGGCACTAACTACTACTCAAAAGTGTTTAAAAGGATTAATTATAAGCTATCAAATAGCACTTTTTGAGTAGTAATCAATAATCCCAAACATTAACAGGTTAAATGGACAAACAGTTGCACAGTCCGAAATCTTGGCACGTCAACAGATGACACCTGTCAACCGCCTTTAACTAAGATGATTGCCCAACTGCCCTGAGGACAATCATCATTACAGAAAGGGTTAGAATGCATAGTCAGCACTATAGTGGCAATGTCATCAACTCTATATAAACCCTCTAAAAAGCACGAACAAGGTACATGCACACATACGCTCACTCTCTCCCAAAAAATAGTTAAAGCTACTCTTGTCTGACTTAAGCTTCGGATGGGCATGCTCAGACCACCCGTTCGAACATTCTTTTATGTAGAAAAAAAATCTCGTTTGGCTCCAGTACAACTAGAGAGATTCTTCAAGAGGCACGAAGTAGGGAAGAAGTTCACCTAACTTCAGTAAAGCTAGACGAACCTAACTCTAGTTGGCTTAACATCAATATTAGCGCCATCTGTGGGAAAAACTAAGGATGTCAACACCCTCTAGAATCCAATCATCAACTATGGGTAGCGAAGGCTACTTTGCCTGGCATGAAAGTATGGAAAAATGCTAGCGAGAGAGTGATCGGTAGATGCAATCCTTGCTCCGCCAAACAAAGCGACTGAAAGAAGAGAATGAAGAGTTGTGTGCCCAGATGTCATCATTGGGCCCTTCTCAAATTCGGCAACCTCAAAGCCAGTGAACAACCTCAAGATGGACTGAAGAGGCATTTTTCTCCTGAAACGTAGAGTTCCCCTTTGGCAGTCACACGACAAGATATGAGGAGGAGTTTTCACTAGCTCGCCAGGTGTAGTTGGACGAAAGCATCGACTCTACCCGGGTATCAACAAAGAGAAGGCGCAACAAAAAGTCATGTTTATCGGATGCGATGTGAGCCCAATTGGGAACTTAAACACCAAGCATAGAGGGAAAACCAGGCATGGTAGAAACCTTAGAGGCCTATCTAGGTCTCTCGGCTATAGCAATCATGTTGGAGTGGCCCTCTTATCTGCCAAGGCACCTATAAGCAGGGCCCCAATGAATAGAGTTCCACCCAGCACTGTCAGCCGGCAGTTGGATGACATGCTTTCCATGCTGTTCAGCCCTCATATCATTAATTATGAACCATCTCGAGGGTTCATAGTGCCAAAATTCATGACATACTACGAAACAAGCGATCCGTTCGATCACATCATGCACTTCAAGTAGCTCATGACCCTTGATATAGGGAATGATACATAGTTGTGCTTAGTCTTTTCGACCATCCTACACGGTCAGGCCCTCTTTTGGTTCCAATGTCTCCTAAAGAATTCTGTGAACAATTTTCAAGATTTATCGGAGGCCTTTGTTGGCCACTACTTATGTTCAACTCACCATAATCAGAACATAAGCACTTTGTAGAACATCAAGATATAGGAAAACGAGTTCCTCAGAGACTTCATAAAATGGTTTGGATGAGCTATACTCCAGGTGGAGTCCTGCAGCATGAACGCCATCCTATAGATCTTCAAGAGAAGCATATGTCTGAGCACACCGTTCTTTGAGTCTCTCAAAGAAGTCGTCGAGAATGATGGATGACCCATTTAGATGAGCAAATAAGTACTCCATGCTTGAAGATGACGTCCAGGTGGTTACTCAGCAGGTCTTGGTCACCAATTATTCGACTAAGCAGGAAACTCTAAGCCCTCAAACCAATCGAGGCAAGCTAACAAGAGGTTGGATGGCCATCAACAGCAGAATCAAGCAAGACTGACCCCTTCAGTATCTCATATGAGAAACTCCCCTCGATGATCCGTGATATGCCTGACTTCAGGTGGCTAGAGCCGATCAAGACAGATTCTACTAAGAGGGATCGAAGCAGAAGGTGCGCCTATCATAAAGATCACGACCATACGACTAAATAATGTAGGAGTCTCCACAACTTGGTGGAAAGACTAATCAAGGCCGAACACCTGAAACAACATCTCTCCGGAACTGGCGGGCAAAGAGAGACAACCTAAGACCTAGTCGTCCAAGCCCTCACATCTTTAACAGCTCCCAAACCTATCATCAACTATATCCACAAAGGCCCCGTTGACGAAAGGTATAATTCTAAACAGAAAAGACAAATGTTGCTCTATGCGGCCTCTGTAAGAGAATGGATTAGCTCCGTTCAGCACAACTTTTCGGAAAGAAGTATGTGTCCTATCGACGACATAGTTACCTTCCCCTTGTAACTGCTAGCTGAGTATTGCAACTACACGAAGATGCCTTAGTCCTGACACTAGGAATAAGTGGGTTCAACGTAAGAAGGGTTCTAGTTGATCCAGATAGCTCAACAAACCTTTTACAAATGTCAGCCTACAAGCAGGTGGGTTACTCACCATCTGCCCTTTGAGAACCCAAGGTGATTACTATTCGAGTTCAATGAAGCCACAATGACTTCTCAAGGTGATGTTGTGTTGCCCGTCCAAGCTAGCCCAGTCACCCTGAACGTACAATTTTCAATGGTTGAGGATTTGTCTCATTTCAATGCCATTATGGGACGTGCATGTATTCATAGAATGAAGGTCATTTCCTCTATGTACCATCAGATAGTGAGTTACATGATTGAGGATGGACAAATTAGTTTCCTTAGTAGCCAACTAATCGCATGCCAATGCTACCAGGTGGCCCTAGACTCTGGACATTCATCCAGTGAAAAAGCACATCCGGAATAATCAAATACAATGGAGCAATAACAAATATTGAACCTGACGGAGAGGATCCACTTGCAGCTAATCTACTCCAACCATTATGTCTCTCACATGACAAGATCCACCTGCAGCTGATCTACTACAACCATTATGTCTCTCACATGACAAAGATCAAATCACCTATACTAGCTCCTTGCTCACGCAAAATGATGTGGAACTGCTTGGAAGCGTGCTTTGGCAAAACAAAGATGTCTTCGCTTGGACTCACTCTGATATGTCAAGAATCCATCCATTTGTGGCCTCTCACAAGCTCAATGTCATACCCTTCTCACATCTCGTCTGGAAAAAGGTTCGGCATTTCCATCTGAATAGGCAAGGAATCATCCAAACGGAGATTGACAAGTTGATGGCAGTCGAGTTTATTAGAAAAGTCAAGTATCCGGACTAGTTGGCAAATGTGGTGGTCATTCCAAAGAAGGATGGGAAATGACGAGTTTGTGTTTATTACACCCACTTGAATGATGATTATCCAAAGGATAATTTTCCCTTACCCCTGATAGATTAGATAGTCAACGCCGTTGTCGGGCATGGGATGCTTTCTTATATAGACGTTTTCTCCGGATACCACCAAATTCCATGTTCCATCTGAATGAGGAGAATACAATCTTCATTACACCACATGGGTTGTACTACTACACAGTCATGTCGTTCCATCTGGTGCTACTTATCAAGCTTCATGTTGTACTGCTACAGAGATTAATGAGAAGTTCTTCAAGCCCTTGACCAACCGAACCGTGGAGGTCTACATTGACGACATTGTTATGAAAAATGGAACTTGAGTTGAACATGTTTAGCACCTAGAAGAAACATTCCACCTTATGCGGGCATATAACATGAAGCTTAATCCAGCTAAGTGCGCTTTTGGCGTCAGTGCAGGAAAGTTTCTAGGGTTTATAGTGACCCAAAGAGGAATTGAAGTTAATCCAGATAAAATAAAAGTTGTCCTTGAAATACCTGCCCCAAGTTAGCAAAAAATAGTTACAACGCCTCACAAGTTGTCTAGCTGCTTTGGGGCGTTTCATAGCCCGTTTCATAGACAAATTAAGACCTTTCTTCCTCATGCTCAGGGGAGCAAGCACATTCGATTAAACGGATGAATGTAGATAGACATTTGAAGTAGTCAAGCACTATCTCACTGAACTACCCATTCTGAGCAACCTAAAGTCTGATGAACAACTCTATATGTACCTGGTAGTATTTGACTGTGTAGTTAGTGTCGTCCTATTTTGGCACATATAAGACAAAGAACAAGAGCTCATTTACTATGTGAGCAAAGCAATGGTAGACGTAGAGATTTGGCACTCCAGAATGGAGTAGAAGGTCCTAGTCCTAAAGAGTGCCACCCAAAAGCTTCGCTTGTACTTCCAGACTTACCAAGTGACCATGCTCACAAATCAACCACTCCAAAGTACCCTACACAAATTAGATCTATCCGGACGAATGTTGAAGTGGGCCATTGAGTTGAATGAATACAGAATCAAATACTAGCCAAGATTAGCATTGAAAAGACAAGTTATGGCTGACTTTATAATTGAACTCCCTCAAAAACCAATGTATCCAGTTGAGTCCCCTAAAGAGCAATGGTGGACACTTCATGTGGACGAAACATCTAGAGCCGCCGGTTATAGAGTAGGTCTGATCATATAATCACCAATCGGAGAACTGTTAAAGCAATTCATCTGTCTCAGTTTTTTTGCCTTCGACAATGAAGCAAAATATGAAGTTGTCCTAGCTGCAACAAGACTGGAAATCAAGAGTAACTCTTAGCTAATTGTCGGGCAAATTCAAAAAGAGTATGAAACAAAGAATGAACGTGTGGCTCACTACCTCGCCATGGTAGAAGATCGCTTAAAAAAGTTGAACGGGTGGGTTGTTAGATGGATACCCAGGAAGGAGAACTTGAAGGTGGACGCACTAGTTGGAATAAGTGCCACTCTCCTTATAAGAGTGGTAGTAATGTTGCCCGTCTACCTCCAAGTCACACCTTTAATCACAATAGAACCTATATGTAATGCCAATGAGGCAGACCCCTGCTTGATGTAGGACATCGTGAAATACCTCCAGGTGAAAGAATTACCAGAAGATGGGAAGCAAGCGCACAAACTTCACGTACAGGTCGCCCATTTCACTCTAATCAATGACTATCTTTATATACGGTCATTTGGAGATTCGTACCTAAGATGTTTGAGCGACCCAGAAACCAAGTATGTCTTGGCCAAACTCCATGAAGGCGTGTGTGGCAATCATCCGAGCGGACAAACCCTGGCACATCGCACTCACACACAAGGGTACTATTAGCCTACCATTAAGCAAGATGCTGAAAATTATGTTAAGAGGTGTGACCGATGTCAAAGATAGGCTCTCATTCCATGTGCAACTTCTGAAGCTCTCAACTTGGTCACAAGTACTTAGTCGTTCGCACAATGAGAGATGGACATAGTTGGCCCCTTACCCATGGTAGCAGCACAAAAAAAAATTAATTTTTGCTAGTAGCAATCAACTATTTCAACAAGTGGGTAGAAGCAGAAGCCTATGCCAGCATCAAAGACAATGACGTCTCCAAGTTCATTTGGAAAAACATTGTGTGCCAATTCAGAGTTCCACGAGTGATTGTGTCAGACAATGGGTCATAGTTTGATAGTATTGTCTTCTGAACATTCTGCTCAAAATTAAACATCAAGAACCTATATTCAATGTCTCGCTATCCTCAAAGCAATGGATAAGCGGAGGCAACAAACAAAACCCTGTTGAGAGCACTAAAGAAAATGTTGGAATGAGCCAAAGGGAAGAGGGTGGACAGACTACCCGGAGTCTTATGGGCTTACAGAATGACATCCAGATGGCTAACAGGAGCTACTCCTTTAGCCCTTGCTTATGGAATGGAGGTCGTTATTCCAATCGAAAGAGGTATGCCTATTGCCAAAACGGTCATACAAGATCAAAGAGACAATGATAAGGAACTCGTAAAACATTTGGACTGGGCAGATGAAATACGTGGAAACGCGACTATTCGAATGGTTTCTTACCTTCAGAGAGTGATCGCTCATTACAAAAAAAAAAGCGTGCCCACAATTTTTCCAAACAGGAACTCTATTCCTCAGAAGAGTTTGAGAACACAACCGAAATAGGTATTGTAAAGCTTCAAGCTAATAAGGAAGGACCTTATGTTGTACCTAAGGTTGGAGATTCAGGGGTATACCATCTTCAAACACTAGACGACGTACCCATGCTCCACTCATGGAATGTATCTAACCTAAAGCAGTATTATCAATAAAACCTTCTTACGAAAGTAAGATGTATGAGAGGCAAAGAGATAAAGTAGATATATATTACAAAAAATAGAGTATCAAATGTCTTTACAAATTTTTCCATCTCAGTCATATCCAGCCAGAATAAACATTTACAAATACAAGATCAAGCATACCCGCTAGAGGGACCGACTCCTAAAGCATCTCATTAATCCCGGGTAGGGCCGCTTAAAGCCTCATCCTTTTCATTTGAAGGAAAATTGAACGTATCTTAGGCAATACCATGTTTCTTCATACAACATCAGTAGTCATAGAAGAACATGTCATCTACTTGTTTCTGGTATTCAGCCTCTAGCTCTTCTTTTTGAACAGCAAACCCCACGTCAAAGCTCTTACAGCTCCTACCTCAGCTGTCCAACCTTTTCCTCAACATTCTTCTTACCATTCTCCATCATCTTTTTCTCCTCGGCCAACCGATGAGTCTCAACTTCAATTGCCTCTTTTCTTTCTCCTACTTTCCTTAGCAACCCAACTCCTTCCTCAATGAGCTTCCGTGCAACAATAGCCTCACTCTCTGCCAACTCCAACCTGGAGCAGAGATACTCACCGTCATCCATGTTATGGGCAATGTATGCCCTCATGGTTTCAACTGCCGCATAAGGTTTGGGACTCTAACCATCACCTATGGGGACAATAAAGAATTTAAGAAACCAAAGACTAAGGCCAAAATAAGCAATAAAGAGGAGATAACTTACCACATGTCATCTCGAAATTCGTGTAACCCTGCATGATCATGATGTGTGAGATGATAGTGTCTGAAGTGCCATACGGGAGTTATGTCGTGAAGAATTGAGTGAGATTATTTTCTATTTCGATTGGGATCTGTTGAGTGGCCAGAAAGAGCACTCCCATGTTTTGTACAAGAGTTTCTTTCTCTCATTGAATGATGAAATTTGCCTCAGCAACTCAGCTACCTCCTCCTGACTGGGAACGTAGGATGGCTTTGGACAGGATGGAGAAGATTTCATTCATTTAAACGACTCATCGCTGAAATGGTCCAGGTTAATGGAGGGCCTCCTTAGCTCATGATGAGCAATGTCATCAATAAAAGGCAGCTTCTCATCCAGCTCAAAAGTGATTCTTGTAGCAATAGTTGAAGATACTGGCGCTAGTGCAAGAACCGGGACAGGTTCTGGGTAAGCAGGCTCTGGACAAGCTCTTTTTGAGGGGGTAGGTTTAACCATGATGGATTCGGATAAGCGCTTAAGTTGCCTCTCCCAAAATCCAACCCTTAAGTTTGTAGCCATGTCTCACTCTTTTTCATCTACACAAACAATGAGGGGCACCACCCAGTCAACCCTTGTCTTTGGCTCATTCTTGGCAGTTGAAGAAGATGAAGATGAGGAGAATGAAACTGATGGAGAAGACAGAGCAACAGGTGACAGATTCCTTGTCCCCTAAGTAGGCCGGGTAGCAGGTCATTTCGTCTTCTTTAGGGAAAAAGAACAGTAGAATTGGAGGTTGAATGACTTGTAATTAGGGTTTGGCTTAGCGTCCCTTCTTGACACTTTTTCTCCACTCCTTTGGGTGGGCTTGACGTTGTGGACTTTCCCCTGATCCACTGACTTGTGCGACTCGCAATTAAAAATATGTGAAGAAAAAATGGTTTTTGAGTTTTGGAAAATTCGTCCCCGATGAGGAACGGTTTTGTTTGGAGTCGCCACTTACTTTTTATTTTTATTTTTGAAATGGAAAAAATTAAGTAAGAACAAAAACCTCTCAATGACTCCAGTTAAGAAGAAGCGGTCCATGAAACTCGATATCTGGGTTTGGGGATTAGGTTACCTATTAGGAAAGGTACCTTATGCGGGGCAGCACCCTTCTAGGCCCAGGGTTCGGTTTCTACTAGTGAATTAGGTACATTGGAGCATATGGGTCAAGGATCAGTCAATCCCCCCAAGGTTGCATGGATGACAAGACTCATACAATCTTAGTTGGTATTCGACATCATAGAAAATCAACAATCAGAACAATGATGCGTACCTGAGGTCCTTAGCCAAGCACTGTGAAAAAGGGTGAGTCAATAAGCACAAACACACAACATATGCAACCACCAAATCTACTAAAATTTAGTCAATTTCTACTTGAATTAAGAGAATTTTCAACCATGAACCAACCCCATATATGTAACCTCCAATCTCCACCAAACGGCCACCAAAATGCAACCATGAAACTTCATTACGTGGCTAAAATTTAGCTATTCCAATTCCATTGATTTTCAGTTGGGAATTAACATCTTTTCCACTTGAATTTCATCCACTAATAGCCACAAATTCCATACTTCTCCATAAATAAAAAATAAAAAAAATTCAACCACCAAAGATCAATTCTAGGCCACTGAATTCATGAAAGTCACGTGCATTTTTTTTATTAAAAAAAATTCATCAATTCAAATATTTAACAGCCACCACTTTCACTCATTCTTACCATTAAAATAATAATTCAAGCCTCTAAAGTCTCACCATGTTGCTGCCACTTTTCCATTAAAACTCACTAATGCGTCATAAACAATCTTCATGTCCAACCTTGAATTTTAGCCAATTACATCATTTAGCAAATCTATACTTGAAATTTGAGCCATGATTTTCATTAAAAATTTCATTAAATAATCACTTGAATTTCAGTCATAGTTTTCATTAAAATTTCAGCATTTCTCTACTTAAACTTCCATAAAATTCAGCCACTTTATTTAGCAAATACAACCACTAAAATTCAACTGTGGATATCCATTAATGTGACCACTTTTCTCTATTTTTTTCTCTAAAAAAATTAGCCATAAAAATTCACACACACAAGGCCACTATTTTCATAATTTTCCACAAAACTTCAGTCATGACAATTCACCCATTTATGGCCACTAAAATCATATTTTCAACTGCTTAAAGTGCCACTACAAAGGAGTTAGCCACTATTAGATATTTTCCAAACAAATCTCACCTTAGTCCAAGTGCACATTATTGAAAATGAAAGGATTCAAATCCTATCCAAGCTGCCAACAATGGCCTTGATCCGAGACATTCTGAATATAATGCAATTGGCCAAAGCCTCCAAAAAAAAAACACTAACAACCTCTTCACATTCAAAACTGACATGCAACCAAATTCCTATTTAGATGTACCACACGTATTCTTCTTTTGTTATAGAAACAAACAAAGTCCAAACCCCAAAGAATCAATTAAAAGAAAACAGAAACATGGGCAACCTTGAAGCCCTTAGCTGGTCTAACAAAATGGCCAAGATAATTTTTTTTTTTTTTTTTTAAACACTAAAATCACGTGGCCATTAAAGCCTTGATTTCCCATGAAGGAAATTATCAAAATCGGTCCATATCCAATACATTTTCCTTCTCATAACAACTCTCAAAGCTCCCAAGCAATAAACATAATGAAGCAACGACACACAATGGTGTGTAGCCCACCCCAACAAATCAAGGAAACCAACACTCAAGAGATAAAAGAAAGAAATAATATGGAGGAATACTGAGTGTTACCTGTGTATGCGTCAATGATGCCAATGCCTAAGGCAGTCATTGAAGTGGTGGCCCCACAAGAAACAATGTCTCTCTCACTCGTAAAGAGCTCACCAACAAAACCTTCCTCCTCACTCTGTCTTTTCGGATCCACAAAACCTTCCCCCACAGAAATTAGGAAGTCTCACATTCTACTCTCTATTTTTTTTTCTTTTCTCTTATTTTTCCTTCTCCCCCAGTCATAATTCCACCATTGCTTACCCATCAACCCCCCCCCCCCCACACTTTTAGTTGTCACCCCAACAAAATCTCCCACCCAAAATTCCTAAAAACCTTTTTCACACTCTCTCTGAAATGCCTTTTATACCAGCTTGCCCTCCTCAACATCCACACTGCCTTATTTTTCTTCCCATTCAGCTTTAGAATCCCACACCATCAGCCTCGAAACTCCAACTTATTCAACTCCTTCCTTAGTCACGAGGTGGGCGGTTACCCGTCATAATTCCACCATTGCTTACCCATCAAGAATCCACATGGATTCAAGGTGGGTTTCAATCAACCCATAAAATAGTCCAAATCGGACCTAAAACCATTTTATAAACCCATTTGGAGCACCAGGGCTGGAACCGACCAGAAAAATGGCACAAAAAATGCCAAAAACAAAGTCTTTCGCAAGCAGCCTTGATGAACCAGCTGAGCCAATTACAAATTGATCGAGCTGATTAATAAAAATTCTCAAATTTTGACAGAATATTCCTTGAAGAGCAAGGAATCCAAAAAAAAAAAATAAATAAAGGTTTGCAATTTTGAGCTCAGATGAAGGAGAAATGACTAAAACAAGCTAGAGTGCTCCAGATTTGGATGAGCTTCAGCAAACTCCAACTAAATTGAAGTTTTTGTGGAGACCTTACCCTCTATCTTATAGCATGATATGAACCAAGGAATTGGCCATAACGGCATTTCATAATGGACCAAATGTTCGCACTAAATCGAACCATAGGTGAACTCACATGAGGTCCAAAAACCGATTAAGCCCAACAAGGGCTCCATGGCCATGACATACAAAAATTGGATGCGGGGGACACCCCCAAGATACATGCAAGTGGCAAGGGACAAAATTAAGGGTCTACAGATGTGCCTCTGAGTCTACCAAGCAGTCGACCTTGTAAAAGGGCAAGTCTTTCAACATAAAGTGCTCGTCAGGCACCAAAGACATGGAAGCCATGCGATAGAGTATGGGGATAACAAACGACTAAGGTTTGTTGATCAACACCAATAGATTTTTTTTTCAAAGTAGAACCTTATGGTTTTATTTAAATGTGTCTATCTCGAATAGCTTATTGAACCGGGTGAAGGAAGCTTTTTCCACCCACTCTACAAGACGACCCCGTATGTCCTTGACTATACCACGCAAATAGAATGATCAATAGTGAGTTCACAACGAGGATGAAATAATTGCAAAGAACAAACAGAAATTATAGAGACATATTCTACTTGAAATCTCCAATGAGCGTTGTGGAGTAAAGACTCTGTCTAACCCCTCAGATGGACTACTCCAGTGACTGGATACAAGGACATGCCCCTTTGCCCTGCTTTTACCCGAGTCTGGAAGCTCGGTCACCAACTAGAAGGAAAGAATGTGGGCAACCAAGCTGAACCTTTCCTTTTGAATCATCTTTACTATATAGATGAATAAGACTTCTAACAAGGAAAGATCTAGCTGGAAGAGCATGTCCAGAACGTTGCATCCCATCAGCACCCTGATAACGTTTGCATAAAGTAAGATTGGAGGGATTTGTGTGAAATGTAAGAACTGCTTGAAGAAAGAAGAGAGGGGTAGACGGAGACCTACAACAAATTGTTCTTTGTTGAAGTACATTATGTTGTGGGATTGTTTTTATGAGGATAGAGCCTCACCGTCTACTAGATGGATAGAGATTCTGTCTGAGATATGGAAGCATGCTCGGAACTCTTATTCAAATAGGAGATCAATGATTCGTGCCCACTTGGTGTATCAGCTGATTCATGTCCAGCTAGTGCTCCTTGATTGAGGGAGTAATCAACAAAATTTATAACCTATTACACCATGAACTAGGGTAGCAAAGACAAAGCTACTATAGCATAGTGGCTCTAGGATCGTTCACTGGGATGAGTTTTCACTTCACAATTGATATTAATCCAAAGCTAAATTGGTGTTTTTTCATTTCAAGGTTAGCTTTAAAAGAAAACATAATCTTTGGTGGAAAAGGTTTGGTTTTAAGCTAACCAAAAATAATAATAACTGATTTTAATTACAAAGAAAAGTGTTTCTTGGAGTTTAGATCACTAGGCTCAGGTTCCTCATACAAAAAGGAAGTTCCGGTCACTTGTTTCTTTTCCTCGCATTAGAGAATTAACATATAGTTAATTCTCTAACCGGTGTGGTACAGATGCTTCCCTTTAATGGGTTCAAACACTAAATCCCTCTCACTGATGCATCTTGCAATGGCTCATACCTCTCACCTAGCACTTGCCATTCAAGGTGATCTTTAACCTTGGATTACCCGTCAAAAGCTCGCAAGAGATAACTAATGAATGTCTCCTTAGAGTCCAAAAGCTTACCAAGTGTTGGCTATTCTAGAAAATCCTACCTTCAAACCACCTCCCAAAGGCTCGCAAGAGATAAACTAGTGCATCTCAATGGATGGAGATCACTTGCCTTACCAAGTGTTGGCCCAGGTGATTTAAAGGAGTTTTAAGTTAACTAAAAAGATAAAAACCATTAACGGGTCACACTTTCTCTTCATTAAAAACTAAAATAACAAAACTTCCAATTTATGCATGAGGAAACTTGCCCGGCTTTCTTTACTCCAAGAGACGAAGAGCCTAGCCTCTCATCCTCTGAGGAAGAATCCTCAGAGTTTGATTGGCTAGAAAGAAAAATAACGAGAGAACAAAAATATATAGGAAAAACAAAGCAAGTGCTCTGTAAAATATATTTCTTACTATTACAAAAGGTTGCGTCTCTGAGAACAAGCTCCCGAGAGATTCTATTATATCCTTATGTAAAGGAAGTTACAAACTATATATAAGAGGTTATTCACCCTTTGTTCTTGCTTAAAGACTAAGGAATCCTATGATAGGTGGGTTACAAGGAGAGTTTGGGGATTTAGACATCAAATATCTAAAGCAAAATATCTCAAAATGTCGGTCGCATATATCGGGAAGCTTCAGGAGTACACCGCGGCACTATGCAAAATGGCTGCAAAACTCTCCGGATAAGCGCTATCAGAGGATCCGGATATGTCTGACCGAGGAAGTTGAAACGTCTTCCTCCCCTATCCAACGTCAGGCGTCGGATGCGAAATATCCGGATGGAATGTCGGCGGAGAAGATTCCGGATGTGAGACATCCGGGTGGAATGTCGGCGGAGCAGAATTCCGGATGTGAGACATTCGGGTGGAATGTCGGCGGAGCATAATTTCGAATGTAAGACATCCGGGTGGAATGTGCAATGCCACACATTCCGCCGTCCTCCGATGGTGTGTCCGGACGCCTTGTCCGGACATCTTTTGCAGGGAAGATGGCTCCCCTATCCGGATTTGCTTATGGCAAAGGAATTCAAAGCTTCGGTTCTTCATGTTTCTGAGCTTTCCATTGCTTTGCCATGGATTCCAAAGAACTCTCCTCAATCTCGGATTGCTTTGGTGATCAAAAACTATCAAAACACCAAAACTTAACACAATTTGATTAGAATTGATTGCAAGGGTCCTTAATATGTTAATTGGGTTAAAAGGTGATAACTACTACTCAACAGTGTTTAAAAGAGTTAATTACAAGCTATGAAATAGCACTTTTTGAGTAGTTATCAATCAACTAGACGCTTCAATCTAAGGCATTGACTTTAGTGTTTTTTCGACCACTTTTCTAGGGCATACTATTTTCTCTAGTGGAAACAACACCTTTTGCCAACATGCTAAGTAGTTCTAGGCCATGTGGAAACCTGCTTGGAACAACACAGTTATTAGAATTGGTCACTCGACCCATCCACCATTTAGTAGTGCCTCAATTGTGCAACAAGAAACCTAGAAGAACCAAAAATTCGAGTCTAAACAGACCAACTGATGAAGCTTGTAGAGCAAGCCTTTTTACCAATAATCGACAGAAGAATCACCCTCATCATGCCGACATGAAAGTAGCAGGATGAAACACCTGAACCGACCCTTAAAGGTACTGACAATGGAGAAATGAAAAAGGAAACCTAAAAACCTTAAATCTGATGGTCGATACAGTCATCTTCTCCAAAGCGAAAAGACAAAAAAAAGTGGTCGAAAAAACCCTTAAAATCTAGATGCCACGATATCTATTTTCTATCTAAACTTAAAAACTACCGGTGTGGTCCCAAAATGAACAGTAAACATAAAAAATGGCAAATGATGAGAAGCTTACCAAAGTTAAAAGTGAGCACCCTCTAGCGAGAGGAAACTCCACCGAAAGCAAGCCAGAGAATGGCTGTGAGAAAAGTGGAGAACGATCAACGACAGGCATAACGACACAACAAAAATGTAGAAACGGGGAAGAGAAAGCTCCAAAGCAAGAAAAAACAAAAAGTATCCCAAGGGGTGTGGGGGCCCTCTATTTATAGGGACCCAAAAACCTAGGAATCCTAAGAGACAAGCCACCTAGAAACACATCTCGAAAATGTGTGCCGAATGAAAAAAAGGCTTGATGGATGCGACCCATCATTGCCACTTTAAGTGATATGTGTTCCAAAGTGCCCCAATAACCTGAGGAGACAAATAACCCATTTTACTTCTACTCATCAGCTACTAGTCCAAACACAGGTAGATAGGTTAAGAGGACATTATGAGGGGTTCCTCTCCACGTGTCCCTTTCAAGCTCAAGACCCATTGGTCGTCTAGGGCAAGTATGTAACCCATCTGGGATCATTTCGTCTAGGACAAGATAAGTTCTGTTTGGCACCAAAAGTGAGAGGGTTCTCTTTTCCCACAGAGCTAGACTAAATCGACATTCTGGACGACCAGACGGGAAGGACCGTCCAGTCAAGTTTTTAAGAATTCTAGCATGCGTGATCAATCACGCCTAACATCAAAGTGATCGACGAGACTTCATTTAGCCCACAAGTCCATTTCAATTAATTATGACACATAATCGTAGACATTGACATATTAAATGGACAGACAACTGCACGGTTCGAAATCTTGGCACATTAGCATATGGCACCTGCCAATCGCCCTTAAGTGAGATGATTCCCCAACTGCCCTAAGGACAATCATCATTACAGAAAATGTCAAAGCGCATAGTCAACACTATAATAGCGGTGTCATGAGCTCTATATAAACCCTCCAAAAACCAAGAACAAGGTATGCGCGAACATACACTCACTGTCTCCTAAGAAAATGTTAAAGCTACTCTTGTTTGACTTAAGCTTCAAAATGCATGCTTGAACCACCCATTCAAACATCCTTTTGTGCAGAAAAAAAGTCTGTCTGGCTCTAGTATGGCTAGACGGATTCTTCAAAAGGCACAAAGTAGGGAAAAAGTCCTCCTGACTTTAGCAAAGCTAGACGGACCTTACTCTAGTTTGCTTAGCATCAACAATTTAGGTTTAGGGAGCTAGGTTCATCTCGTTAATTAGAAAGTGGGTAACCTTGTTGTAGGGATGAAAATGGTAAGTAATGCAACAAAGTCTAGGTTGAAGATGGTAGAGAGTTTAGGTTGGAACGTCGACCAAATAGAACAGGAAGGTACATTCTCTACTTGGTTAGTTCTTTGGAGGCTAAGAAATTTTCTCTATTTTTTCCTACAGGAAAGGATCTACCTAGGGGATGGTCTATTTTGGGTGAGAAGCTTCATCATCTTAGTGTAGGTTTTTCTCAAAGGCAAGGTGTAGTCTCCTCAAGGAAGATAGAGAAAAGGGATCGGTTGTTGGAGGTAGCAAATGGGCCAAAGGTAGACCATATAAAGAAAGCTCATGGTAGGGTAGATGAAGTTGTTTGGATTCAGGTTTGGATTTTAGAGGTTCAAAGTACAAAGAAATAATTGAGGCAATGGCGGACCCACCATAAGCTTTAGGGAGGACATGTTCTTCTGTTGATTTAGGAATTTTAGGAAATTAAAAAAAAAAAAAGTATAAATGCAAGTTTGCCCCCTTTAAAAAACTAATTTTGTGTGTTAAAAAATAGATAGAACAAAAATTTAGATAAGCATGAATATTGAATAAATTGTATAAAATATTTGTTTGTACTTTTAATTTTATTTAATGTTAATAAAATTAAATTTATTTAAATCCTAATATGTATGTATAAAATAAATCTAACAAAATGAATTTTTATAATTTTGTATTTGATATTTTCTTAAATTTTTTTTTTTTTTTTTTTGTGAGCTATGTTTTGTTTAATTTTGAGATTTTTTAAATGTTTAAACTTTTAGGTTTAATAAAGTAGTTATTAATTCATGAATATTTACATGATTATTCAAATATATTTTATTGAATTGTTGATAAAAATTTAATTTTGTTTAAATATTTGTTGTTTTATCAAATATCTTTTTATTGATAGGTTATTTTTAGTTTAACTTAATGATTTTTATAAATGTTCAAATTTTTAGATTTACTCAAGAATTTATTAATTTAGAGTTGACTATCCAAGTTTTAATAATGACATTATACTTACATCATGGACAACTTTTAAATAAAAGTTTTATCACTATCAAGTGATTTATGTTTAATTATTTAAAAACATCCAAAAAAAATTATAAGTAAAATTATTAACTTTTTTTAAAAGTTTTATAGCAAAACATTTCTAAAACTTTTTAAAAATGTTTTGGTTAAATTTCTTACTATCTTTCAAAAATCTTTTCTCAAATATTATTTGACTTTTTTTTTATGAATTTTTAATAGACTTTTGTCAAATTTTTAATATTTTTATTATTTAATTTATCATATTATAAATTATTTTTTTCTTTTATATTTATTATCAATAATTACTTATTTTATCGAATGATATCAATGTTACCATTTCTAAAATATGAAAATTTATCTATTTTTATGATAATACACAAAATTTTTATTTTTTCTCCTCTCACCAAAATTTCTGGCTCCGCCATTGAGTTGAGACATTTTCTGATTGGGAGATGGGGTGAATATTTAGATCCAAGTCATGTTTGGGTGGTCCTAAACTACCTTTGAGATGGAGAGTGTAGATTTCCTTATTAAGGGGAGCCCCTTTTTTATTTGACTTTATGAATGCTCTCATGTTGTAGTAGATGTTGAAACTACTAGTCTTTGCCAATTGTACTGAGTTAGAGTATTGCTGAGATCAAATGAAAGCATAATGCCTAGGTCATTGCAAGTGAGGGTCTTTATGTCAATTGAAACAACTTAGTTTCCTTATTTTATTTTTTTCATGCATTTTATACAAATAACTTGACCTAACACATAATGGGGGTTACAATCGATTTTATGCCTTTTTTAAGGAGTAAAAAATTCCTTTTTAACCCTAGGGATGGTGGTGGCCATATTTTCCTTTTTGGTTTATGTGCCTTGAAAGTTGACTCTAGATTTTCCATTTAAGGGGTGGTACATTTTTGGTGCACCATTTTTTGGTACCTCTAATGCCCTCCTAAGTCCTGAGCTCTTCAATAACCAAAAGAGGTTTGGACTTCATAAAGTCCTCGAGCAATGTGTTAATGATGGTTCTTGATGGCAGTGTCATTATCGAATCTCGTTTCTCTAGGCAATTACAGTAGAGCTCGCACATCCTACAACCATATGGATGCCACGTATCAATGGTTGAGTTTTTTTCCTAATTAGATTTTTCCTTCTTTAATTGCAGTTCCATGCCTAAGAGGTTGTGTTACAATGTTCTTTCACCAAGGACGCGGTAAGAGCTTATTTTATCATATTTATTACATTCTACATTTTGTTTTTATTTTTCTCCTTTTTCAAACCATGTTGAAGAAAGATAGAAGAATGAAATCTTCTGGCTCGTTGAAAGAGTTCTAGGCGGAGTATAATATCCCTGTGTCGATAGGATTGCACTTTATTGAAGATGGTGAGGTAGATCTAGCTAAGGGTAGTCCCATTGAGGGAGAGATGATATTGCCTAAGAGCTACTTCGAAGCGAGTCTCAGATTGCCTTTCATACCTTTGTTTAGAGATGTAGTATCATTTTTGCAACTTACTCCAAATCAACTGTGTATTAACATAATGAGGATAATAATGTCTTTGGTGGTGTTAGATCACATGAGAGGGTTGGGGATTTCGGTTAAGGACATTTTGTACATTTATACTTTAAAGAGGTCTTAAATTCCTAATGAATGGTACTTGTCTCCTTGCTCGAGCATGAACGGTTTCATCATAGGAACTGCATCAACAAATAAAGCTCTTGATCGTAGCTTGGTGGTAGTTTCAAGTAAATGGGAGTTTGGTATTTCAGAACCTGAGGGTCTTCCTAAGGTTCCAAGGACCCACGGTAGTGCAAGTTAGTTTTACCATGGCTTGACATTTGAGTGTGTTGCTTAGGTTTAGGTATTTCATTTTCTTTGTTGATTCCAACACATTTTCTGGCTTAACCTTGGCCTTTTCTCTTTTTACAAACAACATCAAAATTCCTGAGGTTGACGACTCTCACCGTGAAGTAATTGCTAAATTGTTCAATATTGATGGGATGATCCATGATCAAAGAGTTTTGCTGAAGCCTTCCCAGTTACACTCTACCTATATTTTCCTAGGACTTATATCTTCTTTTGACCTACATTTAGTCAAGTTGAAAGAGTTAGTACCACTTTAGTGGAAATTCATGTTTTTTCACCTCTTTTAGTGGCAAAACGTCTGAAGAGAAAACATGAACACTCGTCTTTGATGTTGTCTTCTTCGGAAAGGAAATCTCAAAACATGGGATCCAGTATGAGAGGTTCACTGGGTTCTCCTACAATGTTGAGTTCTCTTAATAAGCCTCATTCAGTAGGTAGGGTGACTTAGTCATCTGCCTCTACATTTAAAGGTAAGACACACATGTCTTTCTACTCAATCGACCTGACTAGTAACACCGATGTTAAAAAAGGTTCAGTTAAGTTTGAAACTTCTAGTACGAAGGATATTCATGCCGAATCAGGTGCAACGAGCAAACGACCCTCCTAGTAAAAAGAAAGAACTCCACTTCACTCATTCTTCATTCCCGACTTAAAGATAGCTACGAAGGTTTCCACCTAGGCAACAATAGTTGGTGACAACCTTAGTTCTACAATAGAGGCTGCAAGGAGAATGTTGACATTGAGATATTCAAAATTCATGGCCGATCTGATGAATTTGGCAATGATGGATAAATCTGTATGGTTTATGCTATCAAGTTGGTTAGAGAATATATGTTGGGGGAAATGTATTTTGTGGTTTTAATTTTATAATGACATTCTCATTTCTTTTTAGGTTTTGCAGTTTAACTTGGATATGTGTCATCACCTCACATCATCTCAGTTTGATGAGGTTGAGTTAAGAAGCCAGGTGAAGAGCTTGTTGTCTCGTTTGATTTGTGCTAATGAAGACATTTCTCAATTTATCACAAGGTTGGAGTGTGAATGTAGCCATTCAATGAGTCTTCATTAGGAGATTTCTCAATTGAAGGAATGCATGACCAAATTGGAGTGTCACATTTCTCTATCACTCAAGAAGAAAGAGAAGTCAAGCAATCTCCTAGAAGAGACTAGGCGTGCTAAAATGCCATGCAAGGCTGATCTTCTGTGTTTACAAGAGGGTTGGTCCAAAGGGAAAGAGGAAATCTATGGTAAGGTGTATAAGCAATTAACATGCGATTTGCTGGTTAGGGATGAACAAAATTAGAACGAGGATTATATGTCTAGTTAGAGTGATGAGCACCTGAAATTGGGGCTTTAGTCTTTCGATCCTCCCAAGTTCGGGTTAGACAGTAAATCTGAGGGTGCATCTGAACAGTTTGTCATGTATGATTTGTCACTTGGCATAGGTGACTGCTTGACCATGTCCGATCTTAAGGTTGACATTTTCCTTCTAGTTATTAGCATGTGTTTTCGATGCTTTGTATAAAGATCTAATAATGGGTTTGTTGTGTGATTCGTTCCCAATTGGTGTTCCAGCTAATTCATGTCCTCTCAATGGTCCTGGCAATGGAACCACATTTGATTTCGTGCCCAACTAGTGTATGCCCTGTTGATTGGTGCTCAATCAACTGGTGTACCTTGATTTCAGTCCTCAGACAGGAGTAATCAACAAAATTTATAACCTATTACACCATGAACTAGGATAGCCTCGGCTAGCATAGCATAGTAGCTCTAGGATCGTTCACTGGGAAGGGTTTTCAATTTACAACTGATACCAATTCAAAGTTGAATGGGTGTCTTTTCATTTCAAGGTTAGCTTCAAAAGAAAACATAAAATTTGGTTGAAAAAGGTTTGGTTTCAAGCTAAAGAAAAAGAAAGTAATGGGAATTATTTATAAAGAAAAAGCGTCTCTTGGAGTCTCAGGATCACTGGGGTCAGGCTTCTCATGCAAAAACAGAGTTCCAGTCACTTTGGTTCTTTTCCTCGCATTGGAGAATTAACATATAGTTCATTCTCCAACTAGTGTTGTACAGATGCCCTCCTTTTATGGATTTCAGCACTAATTCCCTCTCACTGATTCATCTTGCAATGGCTCGTGCCTCTCACCTAGCATTTGCCATTCAAGGTGATCATTAACCTTGGACTTCCCTTCTCAAGCTCGCAAGAGATAACTAATGGATGCCTCCTTAGAGTCCAAAAGCTTACCAAGTGTTGGCCATTCTAGAAAATCCTACCTTCAAGTCACCTCCCAAAGGCTCGCAAGAGGTAAACTAGTGCATCTCAGTGGACGGAGATCACTTGCATTACCAAGTGTTGGCCCAGGTGAATTGAAGACGTTTTAAGTTAACTAAAAACATAGAAACCATAAACGGGTTACACTTTCTCTTCATTAACAGCTGAAACAATAAAACTACCAATTCTTGCATTTGGCACCTTCCCCGACTACCTTAGCTCCAAGAGACAAAAATCCTAGCCACCCATTCTCTGAGGAAACATCCTCAGAGCTTGTTTGGCTAGTAATGAAAAATACAATCAAATTGAGTAGGTAAGGCAGAGCAAAGCTCTGTATTTTACTTTCTTCAAACTATACAAAAAGTTGATTCTCTGAGAACAAGCTCCCGAGATCTTTTTAATGAAAATTACAAAAACAATATATATGAGGTTATTCACCCTTTTGTTCTTGCTTAATAACTAAGGAATCCTATAATTGGTGGATTACAAGGAGAAAATGGGGATTTAGACATCAAATATCTGAAGCAAAATATCAAAAAATGTCAGTCGCAAATTTCTGGAAGCACTCAGGAGAATTTTGCAAGCGCACAAAATGGCTGCAAAATTTCGCAGACGTACAAGATGGCTGCGAAATTATTTCGCAGCCAAAGGCTGATTTCGCAGCCTACAAAATTGGCTTTTAGCTTGGTGTGATTGGCTTTCAATGGCTCTAACTTCTTCATTTCAACTCCGATTCATGTACCATTTAAAGCGTTGGATTACTGACTTCCCGAGCTTCGAAACGACATATAGTATGCATCAAATGGACTTCAGGAAGTGCTCCAAAAGTGTCAAACAGCTGATGTCCTCTTGGATTCTTCATGTTAGATCTCTCTCTTTGCTTTCATCCTTGCATTCATGATTTGTTTATGGGAAAGGACTACAAAGCTTCAAAGCTTAGGTTCTTCATGTAAATGAGCTTCCAATTGCTTTGCCATGGATTCCATAGAGCTCTCCTTAATCTTGGATTGCTTTGGTGATCAAATTACTATCAAAAGCACCAAAACTTACACAATTTGATTAGAAACGATTGCAAAGGTACTTAATATGCTAATTGGGTTAAAAGGTAATAACTACTACTCAAAAGTGTTTAAAAGAGTTAATTACAAGCTATCAAATAGCACTTTTTGAGTAGTAATCATTGTGTTGCAAAAATTGGGCTATACCATAAGTCAAACAATGGAAGGGCATGATGTAGCTATTCCTGAGGGTTTTACCATTCCAAATGGGGTACCAACCAAGGCTGAAACCTTGTCTGTGCCATTTATGGCCAACTCCTCTCTATCCAAGGACAAATGAGGCATGTTGGAGATTGACATTAACATTTCTTCCAAGGCAGACAAGCCAACTTCTGTTTTTCCTAAATAAGGTTCAATTATTGGTCCTTCTGCGTCAACAGCCCCTTAGGTCGAAGACCTGAGCCATACTTATTTTTGTGTTATGTTTTTCACTTACCTTAGATAGTCCTTCCTCTTTTTTTGTTGGGACTTTGTTTCATATATATATATATATGTGTGTGTGTGTGCATGTGTGTGTGTGTGTGTGTATGGGATGTTGATTTTATGACTATAATGATTGGGAGTGAACTTGACATTTTTTGGTTTTCCGATTGATGCCTTTTATGATGTTGTTTGAATTGTGAATTATTAGGTTAGGAAATTTTGAAGTGCTGCAGGCAAATGACCCCTTTTCCATGGCCAGTGAAAGTGGTTGAATTATGACCTTTGAGCTTCGAATGAGGTGGTTGATCCTGGCATTTGGATCACTTCGGGTCTTGACTACTCGACAAGACCGATCATAATTCAATTATTTATAGACCAATCAAGCGTTAGGTTGTATGAACAAACTGTACCTTCTCTTGATGTTAGGGCTTAAGTTTCAATTGTGAGTTTAGAATTAAGTACCCAAATTTCCCATTCTTATGATTTTCACTTATGATATTGTATACACAAAATGTAGTATCGCATACGGGATTTATTTAGGTAATTACAAACATTCCTGAACTAGGTACACTGGTTAGACGTAATACATTTTCAGGTGAGTTTCATTCCATGGCCTCAATAGTGCATTTCCGTCAAGTTGGGTTAACCAACATGCTCTAAAATGAGCAATTTTGAGTACCTAATACGGTCCATCCCATGTGGGAGCAAGTTTGTTTTCGGTTGCATATGCATTTAGGTTAAGAACAGTTTAGAGTACCAAGTCTCCCACGTTTATCGGTCGGTGTCATACCCTTCAATTGTATGCTCACTTCAAGCGTTGTTAGTACGTTGTTAGTTGAATGAAAACCTTTTTTTTTTTTTATTCTTTTAGGAAGGTGATCGATTCAGATAAGGTTTTCAAGTTGTCGTCTTGCTCGTAAGTGAGAACCATTAAGGTTGGTCCCCTGATCTCCACAAGTATCACAATTTTAGTTCCATATGCCAATGTGAAAGAAGTTTCCTTAGTTGTAGAGTGAGGAATGGTGTGATAAGCCCGAAAGATAGTATGGAGTTCCTTCACCCACTTAGCCTTGGAAGTTTCCAATTGTTTTTTTAAGATAGTTAGGACGGTCTCATTGCTTACCTTAGATTGTCCATTTTCTTAGGGGTAGACTGGTGTGGAGAAATGATGTTGTATGTGAAGTTCCTAACACAAGCATTTGACCTCCTTGGAGTCAAACTAATTTCCATTATCGATAATGATTTCTCTAGATATGTCGAATCAGTTGATGATGTTTCGCCATAGAAACTCTGAACATTGCTATTTGTGATTCGTGCCAGAGGTTATGCCTCAATCCATTTAGTGAAATAATCAGTTGCAACCAAGAGAAAACATACGTTTTTTAGATGTTGATATTGGTAATGGTCTTACTAGGTCCAGCCCCTAGTGGACAAAGGGCCATGCAATTGAGGTCGAGCGATACTCCTAGTATGCTCGATTGATCTTGAAATTCAAGGTGAACCATTCTTCATTCCTCCACTCCATGGTGTATCATTAGGTTAGCCAATAGATTCTCTGTAGTATTTCGTTCTCTAGGTATCTACTCAATATGAAATTCATCAAAATTTTGGCTCATTTCTCGAACTCGACCCAGATATGCTTCTATTCTCTTGTCCTTAACTTTGTATTGGGCTAGGGTTTGGTAGACCACTAGCTTGGAATTAGAATAAACCTTTATTTTTTATGACCCTGATAGTTGCATAGCTTCCAGCCCATGGAGCAATGCTTCATACTCTGCTTTATTGTTGGATGCCTCAAAACCGAGAGCTACATTTTTGTTAATGTTCCCAAATGAGGCTTTCAAGTGAATTCCTAGCTTGCGCCTTTATGACTAGACACATCATCCACATAAAGACACCAAGTTTCATGTTGGGGTCGAGCACATTCTCTATCACTACCAGGTTGTTCAGACTCTACAACTCCCTTGATGAACTTAGTCACAAAGTCTACCAAGACCTGACCCTTGAGTGTTGTTCTAGGTTTGTAGTTAATCTCATACTCGCTCAACTTGATTGACCATCTGAGCATTTGACTTGAAAGGTTAGGTTTGGAAAGTACTACTCGAATTAGATATGAGGTGAAAATGATGATCGTGTGGGCTTAAAGATAAGGTTGAAGTTTTTGTGTTGTGACCAGAAGATCTAGGGTGAGCTACTCTAATGAAGTGTACCTTTGTTCTGCATCTAACAAAGCCTTGCTCACATAATAGACTAGTTTCTCATTATTTTCTTCATTTCGAAAGAGTACAACACTTGCAACTTGTTTGGAGATAGCCAAGTAGGTGTATAAAGTCTCTCCTGGTTATGGGGCTAATAGGATGGGGCAGATGCATCAAATGTTGTTTGAGTTGTTCAAAGGCTCAAGTGCATTCCTAGTCCTATAGCACGTTTTTTTTTTTTTTTAGTAAAGCAAAAATAGGTTTACATCTTTTTGTCGAGTGGGATATGAAGTGAGACAAAGCTACTAACCTACCTACCTGCTCTTCCACTTCTTTTTAGGTGGTCGAGTCATGTTTTGTATGGCCTAAATTTGATTAGGGTTATCTTCAATACCTCTCTTAGTGACAAGGTGTCCTAAGAACTTCCCACTAGTGACACCAAAAGCACATTTTGTTGGGTTTAATTTGATTCGAAATTCATGCAGCATGCCAAATACTTCTACCAAATGTTGGGGATGTTGCCTTGTGTGCTTGCTCTTGACTAATAGATCATTTACATACACTTCAACTTGGTCATGATCTGCTTGTCAAAGATGCATGCCATCATGCATTGAAAAGTTGCCCCGACATTTTTGTAATTCAAAAAAGCATTACCTTACAATAATAGGTCTCATGTGCGGTGATGAAGGCTTTTTTTTCTATGTCATTAGGGTGCATAGGAATTTCATTATACCCACTATACACATTAAGAAAAGATAGTACCTCATAGCTAGAAATTGAGTTTACCAGTTGGTCAATACGGGGCGATGGGTAGCTATCCTTAGGGCAAGCTTTGTTGAGGTTAATGTAGTTGATGCACATCATCCATTTTGCATTCTTCTTAGGTACTATCACCATATTGGCTAACCAAGTTGGATATTTCACTTCTTGTATGAATCCTGAGACAAGTAGTTTGTTTAACTCTTCATGTATAATTTGGTTTTTAAAAGAAGCAAATCGTCGTTACTTTTGTTGCATAGGATGAAAATCAAGTTGAACGTTTAACCGATAGGAAAAGATTTGTGGGTTCATACCCAACATATGTTGCATCTCCTGAGCGGAAACATCTCTATATGATAATAGGTTGTTAGAGAGGATTAGTTAGGATCAGTTAAGAATTAGTTTTGGATTAGTCTTGACAGCTCATGCTTAACAGATTGTAACAGATCGTAACAATACTTAAGCTGTAGAAATATATATAGAAAACAGAGAGTCTTCTTCTTTGGACTCTTTCTGAACAGTTTTCCAAAATAGCCTTTTCCACTATCTTCTCTCCAGAATCTTCTTTCTTAAAATTCTATCATGGTATCAGAGCATGAGTCTTCTTCAATGGAGGTCAATATAAGTCCTACAATAGCGAGCCCTAATCCTTTGTCTTTCACTCGTTTTGTTCCAATCAACTTCAATCACTCATTGTCCGTGAAGCTTGACAACAAGAATTTCTTGATTTGGAAACAACAAATTGTCTCTGCAATTTGAGGCTATGGACTACAGAACTTTGTGTTCAGTCATGATGAAGTACCAGTTCAATTTCTCACCAGAGAAGACGTGAGATCTGGAAAAGCAACTAAGGAATTTCTCGAGTGGGAACAACAGGATCAACTACTGCTCTCTTGGCTTCTCTCATCTGTTTCTGAGTCAATTCATCCTCGATTAGTTGGTTGTGATACATCCTTTCTTCTTTGGGGACGATTAGAGCAATATTTTGCATCTCAGACTCGAGCCAAGGCGAAACAGTTCAAGACTCAACTTCAGCATACCAAGAAGGCAGGTTCAACAATTGATGAATACCTTACGAAGATCAAGGTTTGTGTTGATTCACTTGCATCTGTTGGTGTTTCTTTATCAACCAAAGATCATGTTGAATCAATTCTTGATGGTTTACCCGGTGATTATGAGTCTTTCGTTACCTCAGCCACTTTGAGGAATGATGATTTTTCAGTTGAAGAAATTGAAGTTCTCTTGATGGCTCATGAATCCAAAGTTGAGAAGAACAACGGTTCTCTTGACTCCTCTCCTTTTGCTCTAGTTGCAAGCTCTAACGCTGTAGAAAAAGGGAATCGTTTTAAGTAGAATTATTATGCTGCTAACTCTCAAGGTAGTCATTCAAGTTACAATGGTGGTTTTGGACGAGGTGGAGACTTTGGTCGTAGAGGTTGCTTTAATGGTGGTCGTGGATTCAATTGGAATGACAATGGAAGAAGTAATAGAGGTGGTTTTCGTGGTAGAGGAAACAGGGGTGGTTTTCAACCAAGACCTCTTTGGAACTCTGATAATCAAAATGAGAAACCAGTATGCCAACTGTGTGGTAAAATAAGTCATGTAGTAGCACAGTGCTATTACAGGTTTGACCATACGTTCCAGGTACCATAGAATCTGTTAGGCAAGAACCCTTCTCCTCAGTCTTATTACAGCTTTTCACCCCAAGTAAATGGTGTTATCCCAACTTTTGAAGTCTTTGGTGATGACAATTGGTATCCAGACTCTGGAGCTTCAAACCATGTGACACCTAATCCTACAAATCTGATGAAAAGTGTTGAGTTTGCTGGGCAAAATCAGGTTCATGTTAGGAATGGAACAGGTTTGTCCATTAAGCATATTGGTCAATCTAAATTCTTATCTCATTTTTCATCTAAACCTCTTTTACTTAATCACTTACTTCATGTACCTTCCATTACCAAAAATCTCTTGTCAGTTTCCAAATTTGCAAAGGATAATAAAGTATTTTTTGAATTTCATTCTGATTCCTGTTTTGTCAAGGATCAGGTAACCCAAGCTGTTTTAATGGTTGGGAAGGTTAGAGATGGATTGTATGCTTTTGACTCCTCACATCTTGCTCTTAGACCAACTCAAAGCTTATCGAAGTCTCCTTCTGTTGTTACTAGTTCCTTTTCTTCTAAAGTTTGTACAACTTCTTTGTCATCTACCTTTGATTTGTGGTATAGACGATTGGGTCATCCTTCAACTGCAACAATTAAAAATGTTCTGTCCAAATGTAATGTTGCCCATGTAAATAAAATGGACTCCAACTTCTGTCCAAATGTTGTTGCTATGGACTAGGTGTTGTTCCTTTGTAATGCATCATACTCAGCCACCATAGTCTTTTTTCACTCATCTTGTTGAAGGGCAACTACAACACTTGAAGGTTCTCTTACTACAGCAATAAAAATTTTAGGTTTAACAATTCCACTCTTTGCTCTAATAGTCATTCGATGAGTATTATCAGCATCCTTGGCAATTCTCCTAGTCACACTTGCATCTGCAACGAAAGAGACAACATGTTGTACAAGAGTAGCGACTGGATTAGAAACAACTTGCTGGGGAGAAACAATAAAACTAGGAACTTGTGCAGGTGCTAGAATAGTATCAGCACTATTAGATGCATATGGGTGAGTGGAAACAACATTATCCATTTCACTTATTGGCCTAGCTAAAGAAATGGGCGAAGTAGGAGCTCTTCAGTATGTGACCATCACGAGGCCGGAGCTTTCCTTCAGTGTGAACAAAGTATGTCAGTTTATGCAGAATCCTACAGAGGAACATTGGAAGGCTATGAAACGAATCTTGAGATATTTACAGGGCACTTTGCAGCATGGTTTGCATTTGAAGAAATCATCCAGCCTTGATTTAGTTGGATTTTGTGATGCTGATTGGGCATCTGATTTGGATGACAGACACTCGACCTCAGGCCATTGTGTATTTTTGGGACCAAATTTGATATCTTGGAAATCTAAGAAACAACATACTGTTTCAAGGTCTAGTACTGAAGTTGAATATCGAAGTCTTGTAGGTTTGGTAGCTGAAATCACATGGTTAAGGTCATTGTTGAGTGAGTTGCAACTTCCCCTAGCTAAGCCTCCTATGGTTTGGTGTGATAACCTTAGCATGGTTTTGTTATCTGCAAACCCTGTTCTTTATGCAAGAACAAAGCACATAGAGCTTGATCTCTATTTTGTCTGTGAAAAGGTCATTCAAAAGGAGGTAGAGGTTCGCCATGTCCCCTCAGCTGATCAACTTACAGATGTATTCACAAAGACAGTTTTCTCGACTCAATTTATTGAATTCAGACACAAACTCAGGATAGAAAATCTTTCTACCCTGACTTTGAGGGAGGATGTTAGAGATGATTAGTTAGGATCAGTTAAGAATTAGTTTTAGATTAGTCTTGACAGCTCATGCTTAACAGATTGTAACAGATTGTAACAGTACTTAAGTCGTAGAAATATATATAGAAAACAGAGAGTCTTCTTCTTTGGACTCTTTCTGGACAGTTTTCCAAAATAGCCTTTTCCACTATCTTCTCTCCAAAATCTTCTTTCTTAAAATTCTATCATAGGCATTCATTTATCTGATCTTGTAACTTTTCAAGGATTCTACTACCAAGGTTGGCCACTTGCTCACTTCGGGTTTCAATCTTCACCTCTCGAGTGGGCTCTACTACTTTATGTCGTTTGGATTCATTTTTCGACTAGGGCAAGAGGTTTTTCTTTAATTACTATTTGATCTGGAAAGTGTTGGGCACCTCGAACACTGGTGCCCCAACCTCTTCAAGAGCTTTACTCATCAATGAAAATTGACATTGTCGGGTAGCGAGTTGCTTTCCTACGATCTCAATCACCCCGCGGGAGGTTGGGATCTTGATCTTCTAGTAGTAAGTTGAGGTGACTGCAATAGTCACATGTATCCAAGGTCGTCCCAAGATCGCATTGTAAGGTGAGGAGGACATTTCTACTAAGAAAAGTGTGCGTACACAAACTACTTCCTCTACTACATCAAGGATTAGTTGTCCAACCATGTGAGTAGTTTTACCATTGAATTCAAGTAAGAGTGTTTGTGTTGGTTCAAGTTTTTCATGTTCTCGTTCCATTTGTCAAAAACACCCTTTGAGGATGTTGGTCAAGCTATTAGTGTCAATGAGTATCCTCTAAACTTGGTAAGCTCTAAGCTGCATGGTTACCAGCAGGAGGTCATTGTGTGGCATTACTACATACTGGAGATCTTACATGGTGAATTCCACCGTGGAGAGACTTGACAAGTCATAGCTCATGATGTTTAGGCAACGTTGCTTTCCAAGTCGGGTCTTCTACCAGTGCATGAGTGTCCTTTGTCCACATCGCTTCTCTTTCTACAAATCCTCTTATTAATTGGGTGTAACTCGATTATGTGTATAACTAAGGCTAGATTGTCTTCTGACTTGGGCAACTCTTCTATGCCTTTTTGCTTGTCTTTAACTAAGGAACCATATGGAGGTGTACCTGCTTTCACATACTACTTGAGGCTCATTTGCTAAACTAAATTCTT
This sequence comes from Vitis cinerea, assembly GCA_022059055.1. NCBI lineage: Eukaryota > Viridiplantae > Streptophyta > Magnoliopsida > Vitales > Vitaceae > Vitis > Vitis cinerea. The sequence continues at coordinate 51,308 of JAJJMJ010022117.1, read as the reverse complement.
GAGGTATTGGTGCAGTGTTTTACAATGGTTAGTTAAGGCCTGTAGATATAATGGTATTGGCAATATTTGGTTTTGTTGCATTATTCTGAAGGTCGGGTTGGGGCAGATGGCCACTTACAGTTTAGGTCATCTTTTAGCTTGATGAGCAATTCCTAAGGCAAGATGGTAAATCCACCCAAGGTGATGCTGTAGTCAAGTAATTTGCAAAAAACCTATTTTGTGTATCATTTTTCTTCCTAGACCTAGATCCCTAATCTACTGTGTTCTCAACCTAAGAAAATTTTCTTTAAAAAGTCCGTTAGCCTAAGCTTCTCTTCCATGTTTGCTTACTGATTTACCTTATCTAATAGCTCCTCCATGGTGTCCAACCCATTTTTAGCTAAAGATTGAAGTAATAGACTGTGTGGGAGTAGCGCCTTTCTAAAGGCTACGATTGTTGGCTTATGATCATTGCTTTCGACCTGAACCATCTCGGTCGTGAATCAGTGGATGAATTTTCGTAAAAACTAGTCAAGATTCTGCTTGAGGTTGAACAAATGGTCTATATTTCTTCGAGATCGAGTGTTGCATGCATACTATTGCATAAACTATTCAGACAACTGAACAAAACTGATAATGGAATGAAGAGGCAATTGATGAAACCAAGTTAATGTTGGCCCATGTAGACTGGCAGGGAATAGTCGACACAACAGTCATTTACGATCGTTGACCAATGCCATCAACTGTTGAAAGCAATAGATGTGTTTTGTGGGATCTCCTGTTCCATCATAAAGGTTGAATTTTGGTGAAACATAATGGACAGACAATTCTTCTTGTTGCAGGTGGAGAGAGAACGAAGACTAGAGCATGTTTCCCTAGTTTCATCTGACTCTGATAGGCGAATTTGCATGCAACTTGATCTATTGGATGCAACTTGATCTGTTGGATTTCAACCTCCAACTTTTCATAATTGTGCTCTAGCTCATTTGACTATTGTGTTGGTTGGTGTCTTGCCTTTTCCGAATCAATTCAGATCGATGAGGCTGCATGGGTGTGATTGGTTACACTTTCTTCTAAGTGGGCCATTAACCAATTCGATGATCACGTGTTAGGCATGTTATGTTGTAATTGGTCTATGAGATTGTCTTTCCAAGCCAAAAAATGCTCAATTTGCTATTGGTGCTCATATTGTTGCCTTTCTAATTGATATTGTAGCTGTGAGATCTAGTTATGTATGGCAGCTTGCTTGCTTAACTCTTCTACTGGTGGCGGTTGATCTTCCCTTACCATACTATTAGCTTCCATGGCCTTTCGTTTGTGCCAAGAACTCAATCTTCTCAACAGATTTTCTCATTGACAGCGCCAATGAAACAACCTAGTTTCCTTATTTTATTTTTTGCATGCATGGCTTTTATACAAATAACCCAACCAAACACGTGGCGGGGAATACAACTAATTTTATGCCTTTTTGAATGAGTATAAAGTTCTTTTTTAACCCTAAGAATGCTGGTGGTTAGCTTTTCCCTTTTGGTTTTTGTGCCTCGAAAGTTAACTCTAAGTTTTCCATTTAAGGGGTGGTGCGTTTTAGGTGCACCATTTTTTGGTATCTCCATCAATGTTATTCAGTTATGGTGGGAAGTACCACCATGGCTTTCTCAAGTGGTGTTGAAATGTGCAACCAATTGCCTGAAGGTTATGAGTAAAGGAGAGGGTTAGGCATGCACTGGAGAGAACATGAGGAGACATGCATTGTTTGCAGAAAAAGAAGTAGAGGGCATGTTATCTATTTATTTATTGAAGTAGGACAATAGGAATGAGACAACTAATGATTTTGAAAAGGTACATACAGAAAGGCTAGGGAGTGATTATGATAGTGGGAGAACAATGGCAGTGGAGGTTGTTTAAAATTGATGTGTTTTACGAATGTTGAAAGTAAGATTGTAATTGGAAGTGAGGGGTTGGGTCTTAAAGATTTGAAAGGAGCTCACTTTCTTAATTGTAGCTTGAGTGAAGAGGTTAGGTGTTGTAAAAGCCCATTAGAGAAAGATTTTTTTTTTTTTTTTTTTCCAAAAAATGGGCTTTGTGGCTTAGTCATGTCTGTTTGGGCGGAGGGGCCTTGTACAATGAGAGATCCTTGGGATTTTTTTTTTTATATATATAAAAAAGGGCTTTATGGGTGGGTCCTTTGATGCTGGCAAAAGTTTTGTCTCTTTCTTAATGCCAACTCTTTTAGCATTGACTAATCATTTCCTATTCAATGATGAAGCTCTATTAGAGGAAATGACTAGATTTTAAGGTTTCTTCATTTTTCATGTATTCTCCTTGGGGATGGGCCTTCTTCACTTCCTCATTTCTCTAAGTTTGGGTGTGATTTGGGGTTCAATCAGGATGATTAATAAATCCTAGTAAGAAGGAGGGGATGATCGAAAAGGTAACCCAATTTATTAATTCAGGCCCGTTAAAGATGATTTTGGCTGATGAGAGTTACGTGGTATTGACCTTGTAGGAGAAGAGATTGTAGATGTGGAAGTTGGGCAAGGTAGAATGAAGGGGAGGGTTGCTGGTTATGCTATAGGAGAAGACGTTTAGTTGGAGAATTGATCTTTTAGTAGGTTGGTTACTTTCACTAATTTCTTAGGCATGCAATAGAGGGTTTTGAGGAAGAGATTTAGATAATCCTTAATAGAATTAGGGTAAGAAAGAGACAAGAGGCTAGGAGCATAGTAGAAGAAAAGATATAGTTAGTGAACTATAATAGAGCAGGATTAGAGGGTGGAAGGGACAGAGAAGGTAGGGTTATTTCATCATGTGAGAGATGGAGTTAAGAATTTTATCTTGGAACATGAGATGAGCTAATGGAAATAATGAAAGAATGGTTATAGAGTCTTTGATTACATAGTAGAAGGTAAACTTGGCTTGACTACAAGAAACTAAAAGCAAAGATCTATCAACTAGTCTTATGTGTAGTTTAGCAGCAGATAGATTCTTAAAGTGGGGTGCGGTGATTCAAGGGTTGCTTTAGGTAGGGTCCTAGTTTTTTTTTTTTTTTTTTTTTGGGACAATAGGGTGTTATATTTGGTAGGCATGGAAGTAGGTGACTACTAGATTTCATGCCATTTTAAGAATTGTGATGAAGGGCTTGTTTGAATATTCATGAGGGTGTATGGTCACTCCCTTGGGAGAGACAACAAGGGCTTATGGGTAGAGTTGGGGGTCATTAGAGGGTAGTGGAATAACCCATGGTGCATTGAAGGCGATTTTAATATTGTCATATCTCTAGGAAAGTGTAGTAGACTCAATATCTATCTATAACCATGAGAGGATTTTCACAAATCATTGAGGATCTTTAGTTATGAGATCTTCTTTTGATTGGGGGGCCCTTTTACTTAGAGTGGGTGGGAGAGTGGGGGGGAGGGGAGGGTTTGAATAATTAGTCCTCATTGAGATTAAATAATTTTTCAATATTAGGGAGTTAAAAAAGGCCACTTCATTTGTGTAGTGCAATGTATCTAACCTAGACTTGTGTCAAATCATTCACTAATTTTGTTAGATGGGGGGTGTTTTGAGGAGAGGCTCTACTTCTTTTAGATTAAAAAATATGTCTCTTAAGGAGGAAGGATTCAAAAATAGTCTTAAAAGATGGTGGATGAGATTTGGTTTTAGGGGTTCTTATAGCTTCATCATGACTATTAAAATTTAAAGTTTTGAAGATTGAATCTACTAACTTTCAAAGAATATTATAAAAATTTACTTATCTCATGTTATTTTCTCTTAAGAGATTTATACTAGTTAACACTTGCAAATCAATGCAACTCTCTCTTGTGCTTCTTAATGGATCACCCTAATTTCATGTTTACGCTCAGTGAAGCAAAGCCCTGATCCTTGCTTTTCTACATACCTTAAAGGCTTTGAAGAAACTTCTTGAAAGATTTTTGAGAATTTGGATCCTAAAGCAAAATAATGGAAGATAGTTTTTTTTTTCCAAGGGTTTTTTTTTTTTTCCCAAGTTTTTTTTTCAATGTTTGTGTGTGTGTGTGCCTAAGAGCACTTGTATGCCTAAGAGCGCTTGAGCATTCTAAGTTGGATGTTCAAATATTCTCCCTAGGTTTCCATTTTTTCATGCTCAAAGTTAACTCAATCACTCCATTACTTGACTAAAACTCAATTTCAATTTTCATTATTTTTATCCATATCAAATAACTTGCATTACATGAGCCTTAGAATGTAGTTTTCAACTAGTTCTCAAGGTAAAAAATGTTCCAATAGAATAAGGTAATCTTGATTTAATGCAATTTTGGAGCAAATTACCAATGTAACTATTACATTAACTCACTCACCTCTTTTGTCTTTTACTAGGCATTAATCAAGAGTGAACCTCACATTATAATGGTTTTAAAAATCTATTTAATGCTTACCAAGTTAGCTTTCAACTCCCAAACATAAAACACGTGAATAAGAATGGGTAAACTATAGCCTTTAATAGTCTCTTACCTTCCATGATCTTTAGCGGTATTCCTATATGGAAAAGTTACATTTTCCTTTCTAATGCTTCAAAGGCAATAAGCTAAGACCTTATTCTAGTCAAGTGCTTAGACACTGACTATCCAAGTACTATGTATCAGACTCTTTAGCTTTAAGGACCATACTTTGGACATCTTTTCAACATGATGTAATTAGGTCTTAGACTGATTTTGTACTATACTTTGGCTTGAAATTAACATTTCTGTTCAACACACTATTTTTCAATTTATGTAACACTCTCATAAGTTTATTCAACTTAGATTGTAACTTATTAAACATTCATTTGTAGAATTTGTTAACATCAAGTTATAGCTTTCCATAGTGGTGGTGTTTATTCCTTGATATTGAGTGAGATCCTTTTAGAGACACAATCTTCTTGGTCTTTACCAAGGTAGTCCTTCCTCCACCTAAAATTGAAACTCCATCAACATATTATATGTTTATTTTCAAAACAATAAGACTTCCTCAAATTCAATAATGATCAAGAATTTTAGAGCCAGAGTGTAATTCCTTTTCTTAGAACTCAATTTTCATGGGGAACTACAAGTTCAAATTTACATTATGTAAGTTCTTCAAATCAATTTGATCATGAATAACGATCTCTTCATTCTTTGCTCCATTCAATTTATCCAACAAACCTTTATGTGAGGCTTCCCAACTGATTCTTTCAATCTTCATTTTGAGAAATTCATCATTCCATTTTATGGAATGAATTAAATGGTAATTCATTCTTTGAATCACTAGTACTATGTAGTGCGCTAGCTACACACTCATCACCATGTGTGCTAGCAATAACACAGTTAAACTTGAGCAATTATCATTATCATTAAAATTCAAAGGATTAGAGGAACTCATTTAATGAAAATCATTTTATTTTGCCATCATAACTATTTTTATTTATTTTATATCTCTTTTCTTTCTTAGCAAGGGCATAGTGTCCTTTCCACCTACTAAAGTAGTCAACTAGATATGTCATTTTTTCACACTCTTATCTTTTTCCTTCTCTTCTAAAAATAATTTTTTCACATGTTTGAGGTTTTCCCCAAGTCAAAATTGTATATGGAACTTAAGAATTTTTTAATTTTCTTGCAAATTAACTTGACTACTTCAACATTGGACAATTCATTTTTACTATTGTCTACTCCTTTTGGTTGAACATGTGTGATCCCCAAGTGTAAGGAGTAAATTGTAGTATATAAATAGAAGTGCTGGCTGTTATACATCATGGAAACACGATTAAGGGTGTAAAGAAGATTGTGAGGTTCAAAATTAAATTGCTTTCCTAAATAAGGAGGAGTTTTGTTTAAAGGAATTCTTTTATTCAAAGATTGTCGTCATCCCTATGGTCGAGGAGCTATCCAATGGGAAACAATTATTCCATAGGTTGATGATTGTAATATACTTAAAACTTTTAGCAAATCATGACGATGATCAATTGTCCTCAACAGGGAGATGATTGTCTTACTTTAACTTATAAATGGTCAAAGGGAATATCAATGCAAACCAAAATGACCATGGGGTGATTAAACATTTTAGGAGATCATGACAATCAATCATCTTACACAATGCCTATGATCATTTTTAATTTTGGCCTAAAGGAAGCAGACATAAGTTAGAGTAATCCTAGAATGACTATGAAGATGATTAATTATCTTTTGAATAGACGAGATTGTTTCACTATTTCAGAACAAAGGTCAACCTTCAACAAGAGGAATACCAAACATTTGATGGATGATTATAGAATGATCATCACTTCCAAAGGGAAGCCAATTAATTGTTGCAAAAAGGAATGACCATCTTGACTTTGGGAGGAATAATTATCACTTAGACTTGGTTTCCTTGGACATTTTAGCACCTTAAAATCACTATTAGATAGCCACTACATGAATTGAATTGTTGGAATAAAACTAATACTCAAAATAGTCACACCCCACGTTTCAAAAATTAATACTTAAAATATAAAATTAATGTTGCCAAAAACAAAGAGACAAAAGTAAATGTTGAGTTTCAAGTAGATTTTTTTGTACAAAATAAGGATGTGGAAACCTATTATAAAGAAGTATGTGCTTGTGATAAACCTTTGAAACCATTAATTAACAAAATATAATCAATCTCATGAAAAGAAAACATGTACAATATTACTTTGTATATACCAAAACCTCATTGTTTACTAAGGGTAGCCCATACTACAAGTGTACAAAAACAAACTTAAGTTACATAATTTCTTCAAAATGATTTAGTCTTTTTATGATACAAAGGTAAAAGCCTCAAAAGACTCTCAACATGAGCAAAACAACATTCAATCAATAGCATGCAGAAAGCTTATTACACTCTACATCAGGATGAAGAATGAAACAAGTGCAACCAAAAACCAGTAAAGAGTAGTCAAGAGGGTGACCATACAACTTTTCATAGGGATATGGACCTGACGTATGAGAATAAGGTATTTTATTGATCAAACACATAATAGTAAGAACAACTCTACCCCAAAAATCACTTGGACACTAGTAGACAAGATAAAGGAGTGAGCAATCTCAACAATATGTTTATGTTTTTTAGTGACCCCATTTTGTTGAGGAGTGTCAGTACAAGAGGATTGGTGCACAATACCATCAAAGATAAATAATTTAGAAAAGTTTATAGAGGTATATTCCCCACCCAAATCATAATGAAAACACTTGATAACAGTAAAGTGTTGAGTTTTAATAAATGGGCAAAAAGCAGTACAAGTGTGTATAAAATTAGACCAATGCTTCATTAGATAAACCCAACAGTATCGATGTGATCATCAATAAAGGAGACATAATATCTGGACCCCCCCTTTTATAGTAATAGGGGAGGGTTCCCACACATTAGAATGAATAAGGGGTGCAATAAAGGAGGAAACACTTCAATTAAAGGTTAAAGTAGAAAATTTTGTCAATTTACAATCACTATAATAAAAATATCATAAGTTTTCAAATTGCCCAAAGATCCTTTAGAAATCAAATATTTTAAATGAGGGGTTGAAACATAGCCCAGTTTAGAGTGCCACAAATAAAAAATAAAGGAAAATGAAGTTAAATGGAAAGATGACAAGTTAACACCTAAAACAACTACATCTAGAACTCGTGGAAGTTGCAGCTCATCCATGACATATAAGCCCCCTTGCCTACAACCTATCCCAATGAGCCTTTAGGATGGAGGATCTTGCACATGACAAGCAGTAGAAGAAAAATAAACAAAATAACCAAAATCACAAATTTGACTCACATATGTGAGATTCATAGTAAGTTTAGGAATGCAATAAACATCAAAGAAAGGGAAATGGGGTGTGCATACAAAACCAACACCTACTAAAGACATGAGAGTCCATTAGTAGTCATGGCGGACACAAAGGAAAGAAAATGACACATAGATGAAATAGAGGATGAAGAGGGTGACATATTATGTGAGGAACTAGAGTCTAAGACCCACAAAGAAGAGGATTTACCTAAAGTGCTAGGAGAAAGCAAACCTAACGAAGATAGAGTGGACATGATATACGACTGTGTGGTAAGGAACTTTTGAAACTGCTTTATAAGGGCCACCATGTTGGGATTTTAAGGATGATGCAACTTTAGGCATAAGTGCTGCAGTATTAGGCTATGATGGCCAGTAAGCTCATTGTTGAGGTTGTTCTCTAAGACTCTGTTGTTGTGAAAGTGGGGGTAGTCGCCACTACTGTTGCATAAAAGGAGGTTGTTGAGATTTGTGGACCCCGCATTTCGGGCTCAATGCGTTTCCCACTCGGTGGTGAGCTCGATTTTTATTTGAAAAATTGATTTTTATTGATTATTTGAAAATGACTTGGAGTCGCCACTTATTTTTGTTTTATTTTTAAAAGGGTAAACAAAATAAGAAAGAAAACCCTAAGTGTGACTCCTTATTTTAGAAAAGGCGGTCTGTGAAAAACCGGATCGGGTTCGGGGATCAGGTTACTTATCGGGAAGGTACGATAAAGACCGTAGCACCCCTCTAAGTCCCTAAAGTCGGGTCTCTACTAATAGAATGAAGCTGACATGGCGATCAATAAGAGAATCAATGAATACCCAGAGCGAATCATGCACATATGAGAGTCAAAAAATGCATATAGACTAACCAGAGTGAGAATGAGTGCGTACCTGGGCAATGAACCATCATGTGCTATCACGAGAGGGGGTTAGTGCACCATTAAAGAATAATCTCATGCATGTCATAGAGCAAAACAAATCAATCATGTGTGGTAATCAAATTGATCAATCATCAAAATCATGTATGTGGGGCCCCCACCAAAGCCCGTTTATTTTTGCATGAATTAATTCCGTAAATTCCATCACTCGGAATTACAGAATTAAATTCTTGCTTATTTTAAAACAGTTTTTAAAAACAGAGGTGTGAAAATTTCTTGCCATAAAGAAAAATGGCAGCAAGATTTTATTAAAAATGAGAGGATTTTTGGAATCTAAACATTTTAAGGATGAAAAATGGGGAAGTTGGGATAGTTTGCGAATTTGGAATTTGGAATTTGGAAAAACATTTGAAAATGAGGTTAGGAAATTATCTTTAAAATAGCAATAATAATAAAATGTAGAAAATCACATGGTCAGGGTTGCATGCCAAAGGTGGCCATGCAAATCATAGAGAAGGGTGGGTCCAGGTTGCCATAGTTGGGTATTGGATATGAACTTCAGATCTTTGTTGACTTTTCTGACACTTCATTCAAAACACCCGATGTGGCATCTTCTGCTTTATTTCTCTGGAATAGGGTACCCAAGCCTGGAATGATCTCCACCACAGTCTTTTACCATTGACGAAAGTCCCCATGCAGCTAATGATACAACAACTTCAACGAATTGCTCATAGACAGTTTCCTTCAACTGAGACGTCATATTGTGCTGATCTTCAGGTATTCAGCTTCATAAATAGCTTCCCGTGGAGTTTTCGGTATTATAAATGGATGCTCTTGATGCATGATGAAACACCAAGCTCATCAGATTTTGGATCAGCCCTATGATGGGCATCACAGTCAACTGCACTTCCCAAGTACGCATTTCTCTACTTGCTCTTCGAATTTGCAGAACATGGTTCAGAATCAGACTGCAACCCGTTATCTGCACTGCTTCTTTTGGCCAAAACACTAAAAACGCCCAGAACTCTATGTTCATCCTCATGGTACAGAGAGCTTACAGCTATGCTCAAAATAGATAACACCTTGTCCTTCTTCTCTTCAAGTGTTCCTTGGAATCTGGCCTCCCTTGTACCATTTTGTTTAAATTGTCCTAATTGCACAGAAGAGATAGTATCTTCTTCCCTTGTAAGGCCAGCAATCTGCATGTATTTCATGAAGGTGGGTAGAAGGTGATCCTTTGGTTTTGACAGCCCCACACGTACTGACAGATTCTCTGTGAGCTTCAGCATTGAAGATGCAAAAAAGCTTCATCAACCCAAGTTTAATTATCTCAACAGGAGCTATGGGGAAATCTTGAACTGCGGCCTTGGTTGTAGGCGTGAGTGTAGCCACGTTGGAGCTGGAGCTTGACTAGCCGGGAAGCTATGTATCCAGAAACCTCTGTAACACAGGAAGTCTTACAACTTTGTCTTGCATCATGGCTGTTGGCGGCTTGGGCTTATCACCTGGTTCTGTCCAAAGTCTCAGGCCCAAATCAAGGAGAACAGCTCGGGCTTTCATTGGGCTTACTGCAGGATGCATCTGGTTGTATAGGAAATGGAGGTTCAGCCCACTGAATCACGTTGATACCTTAGCGACCTTTGCGTGATGATCTATTCTTTCCTAGCAGAGATATTAAGAGCAAAAACAGTGTGAAGTGCAACCTTTTCACTTAGAGAAACTGGTCTATCACTGGATACAATCGGTTTATAACCTGGTTGCCCAAAATCTTCATTAATCCTCTTGCGGCTTTCCTGTATTTCAACCTGTAGCGCCTCAAGACATCTCTCATCAAACATAAGGGTGCCGTATTTCTTTTCCTAAACACAACAAGCGTTGACGAAGGTTCATTATCAGCTAGGAACCCATGAACACCCTCATCTGGAACTGATGGAATTGCTTTGCTTGTCACTAAGCGAGTCATGCGATGACTCCTCAGGTCTGGAATGCATTGGTGGCGGTGGATAAGGCTTCCATGCACCCAAACTGGAGGTGCAACTCTCAAGCCTTATCACTGCTTCTGGTGCCTCTATCGCCTTCTTGACCCCCCTACAGCAACCTGTGGAGAGCACATCTAGGTGTAGCCACGTGATGACACCCCTCATGATCTTCCTCGGACACAATATCTGATAACGATGGTGGATAAAGAAAGGTAGGGTTATGAATATGCTTGCATGGGATCCAAGGAGCATGGAAGATAGCATAACCATGCATGGTCATGCATGTGGCCATGCAAAGGTGAGGGGAACGAACGTGAAGGGAACTTGAGAGAGAATGGGTAGGTGATGTGGAGTAGAGAGAGAAATGGGTATGGTAATATGCATGGAGGCATAGTGGAACGAGCAAAGTGGTTAGGCTATTGATGGTGAGCAGGGTACGGGTAAAGTGATGTGTATGGTGCATGAGGGGTTCAGTGAGAGAGGTTTTGAATAGCGGAATGAATGAGAGATATGGGTATGAGAACGGAATGGATAGCTGGCAGTGGATATGAAGGTGATGGAAAATGATGAGATGTTTTCATGGTAATGTGGTGGATGGGAACTATGAAATGGGTATGAGGGAGTGGGCAGTGGGCATGAAACGTGGTTTCAATAGGTAGGAACGCTAGGTTCTTGAGAGGATGGGAGATAAAATGTTCCATGTGACCATGCATACATACATCACGTGCAAGCAGGGAATACCCATCAACTAACTGAGCATAAAAAGAAACACAAATGCCATCAGCACATAATGCCCTTGGGGCCTTCATTTCTCCAGAAACTGTTTCCTCAACAAGTTGGGAACAAAAATACTCTGCCAGGCTCGATTACTTCCGTAGAATTTCCAATCGCACCATAACCCATTATTCCCATAGCGATACATGTCACTGATTTAAACCCTTGAAGAAGCGGACAACTAATAACAAACCGAGCCGGATTTGAGCTTCATTTGAACCTCACAAAAGAACTTCACCCCTGGTCATAGTCCTTTTCTCCATGTCAAAACATTGAAGGAACACACAAAGATCCACTTTCCCACAGCTCTTGCATTGATCAAGACCCAGAAACAGAGCCAAAAGAAAAAGAAAAAAATGGATGTAGTATGAAGCATAAAAGAAAACGAGTGGAAGTGAATCTCAGAGGTTTCATTTCATGAGCCATCCATGAACCCTCTGATTAGGTGAGAAAATCCATTTTACACACAACCTTGAGGCATATTCATAATAGAAGCAGAGTACCAAAATCAGCAATGGCAACCATGAAAGCAAAACTTCATCCTAACAAACTAAACAACATTCAAAATATCAACAGCAACTATGGAGGAGCAATAAGAATAAAAAAAAATAACAATAAACCTTTTGCTTTCATACCTGAGAGTGCCGATGTTCTGTTCCGCTTCAAACGTTCCTCAAGCACTGCTCCAAAATACCTCTGTAAAATCGATCTCCCCAGCACCTCTTCTCCACTCTGAACACACAGCTCTCCCTCCTCTCACTTTCAGCTGGTCTCTCTTCTCTCCCCCCTAAAAAAAAATATCCTCTAGCAATGGATACCTCAAAAAAAATATCTCCATTTTCTCTCTACCGGATTTGCCCCTCCAACAACATCTGCAGCAAAAGCCCTCCGCACCACTACTCTGCAGCTGGAAGAAAAAGAAACTCTCCTCTGACGGCCCGACCACCTTCATGCAGCTGGCTTTTCCCCCTCAAATAAACAGCCAAAATGCTTTTTGTCTGATTCCATGATGACACGTGTCGACCCCAGATTGGCTTTCAAAAGCACTACTTTGATTCCATGATGGCCAATCAGGGATTGACACGTGGGCACCCTAGATGGCCACACCTGTCAAAAGTGGCTGCATAAAAAGAGCAAGCCCAGACGGGGGTCTACAAGATGTTTTTTCTCTATGTAAAAATTTAAGGCACAAGCCTTCCAATGTCCTTTTTGCTTTAAATTTGCACTCATCAAAACTAACTTTTGCAGGTGGTTTAGTCTAATTGCTCAAGAATGGTTTGCTAGAATTTACATGCTAGATGCTAAGGAAGGGCTCTTTCTTGCCTGAGTCTTAAGATGTGTCTCTTCAGTTAGAAGCTCATTTACCACAACATCAATAAAGGGATGGGGATGATGATGCAAAATATTTCCTCGAAGCCTCTCAAAATCATCACAAAGAGCCATCAAGAATTGAACAAGATGCTACTCCTCTAGACGAGCTGGATACTTAACTTTGCTTTGAAGAGATGCGGGCTTCGTAAGTGCCAACTGATCCCAAAGATCAGACATCGTAAAATAAAACTCTTGGATACTCATATCCTTTTGTTGCATTGCTCAAATATCAAACTCCAACTAATATTGTTTTACAAAGTTTGACTATGTGTACAACCGTGCCAAATGATCTCAAACATGTTTTACAATCTTATTTTTTGCCAATTGTATGCTAATAGAATGCTCAACAGAATTATTAATCCAAGTCAGAATATTTGAGTTATTTGTTTCCTAATATCTAACATATTAACATAATTTTCATCCTTGTCATCTATAGGTTTGCTCAAGACACCATTGATATAACCCCACATTTGTTTCCCTTTCAAAAAAATTATCATCACATAGCTCCCATATGAGTTATTATTTCCATTTAATCTAACACTAATAGATTGAAGAGAATCATCTCTTTCACTAGTCATTATCAACTAATAATCTAACCACAATATAATCCAAATAAAACAAAGTAAGCAAAAATATTAAATAATCAAACCTCCAAAATGGCTTTTCAAAACCGATTTAGACTGACAGAAGCTTTTCTCAAAAAAAAAAAAAAAAAAACAAGAAAAAGCAAAGGCCCCATGTATCATTGCTCTAATACCATGTGAGAATTGCAAAGACAAAGAAGATGAAGAGAAAAAGAAAGCTAGGGCTTCATTAGCAAAATTTTAAGAAAGAGATTACATAAAAAGCTTTATATATGCCAACAAGAAGAGCTAAAAGACTATTCTACCCTTATTGATAATATGAAATCACTAAGCTAAAATACTATCTAACACATAGGAGGTGTCCAATCAAATGCAATGGAATTTGAAACCATTTCCCTATGCATTTTTAACATTGCAATGACATTGTATTGACTGTAGTTGTCACCCCTAAAATTCAGAGACTGGTCTAGCTATGAAATACTTTTTGTGATGAGATTTCGTTGACAGAGGCCATGTTTCTGGATCAAATCAAAATAATTTTGAACAGAACTTATCTAGTGCTACTTATATGATTGGGTTTTAACTATCTTATTTAAAAAATAATTGATGTTGAGTAAAAAGGCCAAACCTTGTATTACACTTAGCATCATACTCACCCTTGACCTGATTTAATTTGGAGTCATCTTTTATGCAAAGTTATATTATTACAACCCCAACAGAATGGGGAGCAGAGGCTGAGAAGTGTAATATCTCTTGTGTTGGTTCAATCTTTAATTGGGTATGCATTATTGTAATTGTAGAAAATATTAGTGATCTCACTTGAATTTGGCTCATCAAATTGACTGAATTGATCAGATGGCCAAAGCACAATTTTGTTCTTTTCCATTTTTTTTTTGTGTTTTTTTTTTCTTGGTTCAATATTGTTCTGAGCATATGAATGGTTTTGCTTTAACCACTGTAATTCAGCCATTTGTGGGGTTCAACAAACTGAATCTAGGACCACTCTCTGGACAAACCATGCTAGAATTGAAGTTATTTAACAACTGCTTCACAAGAAATAACCCCTCATTGTTCACTAGATTTTCATTTTGCATTTCTATTGATGTTCTGAATTGTATATTTTGTTAGTGGTGACGCAGGAATGGCTGAAAACATATTGAGTGGGGTCGGAGGTGGGGCATATCAAGACGTGAAAGAAGCAGTAACCACCACTGGTGGCAAAATACTTGATGTGAAGAATCTGAAAAAAAACTACAAAAAGTTGATGAAAGAAGCAGAAGAGGTCTGGGGACTGAGGGATGATATAGAGAAAGAAGCAAGCAGAGTTGGAATAAAGCCGGCCACAAGAGAATGGATTACTAAGGTTGATGTGCTCAAAACTAAAGTGAACGGACTGGAAACTGAATATAATGAAGGAAAGAGGAAACGGTGGAGATTGGACCGCTTTTGGTCAAACGCAAATTTTAGTGAGGACTTGGAAAAGAAGAGGCAGCAAGTCCTTAGTCTTTTGGAAGAGGGAACGATTCACAAGGGATTTTTGAAAGATGAATTGCCAAACTCTGTCTGGACAAAAAATGCAGCTGAAATCGATGAAAAGTCATCACTGGGAAAAATTGTAGGAGATGTACTTAATCATCTCGAGGATAAAAAAGTAACAAGAATTGGAATCTGGGGAACCGTCGGAACTGGGAAAACCACGATAATGAAGCACTTGAATGACAATGAAAAGATTGCTAGTATGTTTGAAATTGTCATTTGGGTATCCGTCTCGAAGGAGTGGAGCATAGAGAAGCTGCAAGAGGGCATCATGCAACGGCTAGAACTGGATGCGGAGCGTACCATCAACATCGAGAAAAATGCTCAGATAATATCGAGAGGGTTGAATGAAAAGAAGTGTTTGATTCTTTTGGATGAGGTATGGCGCACCATTGACCTACACGAAGTCATGGGAATTGATAACAAGCACAATCACAGCAAGGTGGTGTTGGCAAGTATATACCAAGGCATTTGTATCAACATGGAAACTGTTGTGCAAATCGAAGTGAAACCATTGTCCCCGCCTGATGCTTGGAACATGTTCAGGAAAAAGGTGGGTGATGTTATTTCTAGCTCCTTAATTGAACCAACAGCTAGGCTTGTTGTCCAAGAGTGTCACGGGTTGCCACTGCTGATAGACAGAGTAGCCAAAACCTTCAAAAAGAAGCAAAGAGATTTTACCCTTTGGAATGATGGATTGGAAAGCTTGCAAAGATGGGACAGTGACAGAGTTGAAGGCATTGAAGAAGTGTTGGAACGCCTGCAGGTTTGTTACGAGGATTTAAAAGATGAAGAGAAGGACTGCTTTTTTCACGGTGTATTGTATCCTGAAGAAAGCATGATATATGTGGATTACTTCCTAGAATGTTGGAGAGCTGAAGGCTCTATTCTTCACGCAGAGGAGTTTAGGAAAGCACGCGTCAGAGGGCATGCAATATTGCATGAACTTATGGGCGTATCATTTCTAGAGAAAACTGAAAAGAGGAAATATGTTAAAATGAACAAAGTGCTTCGGAGTTTGGCGCTTAAAATCTCATTGCAAAAGGATTACAAATATCTGGCAAAAGCACGTGAGGGATTACAAGAGTTTCCAGACCATGAAGAATGTAGCCAAGCAAGTAAGATTTCGTTGATGGATAACCGACTACACACTTTACCAGAAACTCTAGATTGTGGCAGTCTCTCTCAACATTGTTCCTTCAAAGAAATAAGGACTTGAGTGTCATTCCTCAGTTGTTCTTCCAATCAATGTGCAGTCTGCTAGTTCTAGATTTGCAAGGCACTGGGATTGCATTTTTGCCTTCCTCCATATCCAACTTGGTTCTTCTCAGGGGGCTCTACTTAAATTCTTGCATCCACTTGACAAAGGTACCATCTGAAATAGAAGCACTTCAACATCTTGAGGTGCTTGATATTCGAGGTAGTAGACTTAATTTAGGTCAAATTCAAAGTTTAGTATGGTTGAAGTCTTTGCGAATATCCTTGTCTGATTGTTGCATTGAGCGTACTGAGGTATTAGATATTCAAAGGATTAGAATAAATTTCAATCCCATTCGAATTCCAATACTGTTGAAAGGATTGGCAGTATCACTATATAATTTTGGCAAGGGAAACCATACTCAGGAGCAATCAGGAATTATTTCCAGGTTTGTTTCATTGGAAGAATTGAGTATTGATGTTGATTCTCCCAACAGCTTTGGGAAACGGTTGCGGAGGAGGCCATAGAAGAGATTGCTAACTTGAATAAACTTACTTCCCTTCGATTGTACTTCCCTAGAGTGGACCATCTTAGGTTGTTTGTTACCAAAAGCCCAGTGTGGAATTCCCGCTTCACATTTCAATTTTCTGTTGGTTACGAGGACTCAACCCACTCACAAATTTTCGAGTCCTTACATTCTCCAAGGTACAACTCTCTGAAAATGGTGAATGGTGAAGGCACAGATCCTGTCATCTCGGAAGTACTTGGGAAAACTCATGCATTTGGACTAGAAAACCACAGGGGAGTTTCCAGTCTATCTGATTTTGGCATTAAGAAGATGAACCATATGTTGGTTTGTTTGCTTGAAGGATGCAATGAAGTTGAGACCATCATCTCTGTTGGTGGAACCATGACACGTGTGTTAGAAAACCTGGAAATTTTGTATGTAAACAACATGCTGAGATTGGCAAGCATTTGTGATGGGTTTGTTCCTATTGGAAGTCTTGGTCAACTAACAACTCTGACATTAGTTAGATGTCCAGAGTTGAAGAAGATATTCTCTGATGGCATGATTAAGCAGCTCCCTCAACTACAGCACTTGAGAGTTGAAGAATGTCATCAAATTGAGGAGATAATCATGGAATCTGAGAATGATGGATTAGAAGCCAATGCACTTCCAAGGTTGATGATGCTAGTACTTCTTGATCTCCCAACACTAAAAAGCATTTGGATTAATGATTCATTGAATTGGCCTTCTCTACGGAAGATTAAAATATCTGCGTGCAGCATGTTGAAGAAGCTGCCTTTCAAGATGGAGAATGCAACCAGATTGAGATCCATCGAAGGGCAAAACTCATGGTGGGAAGCTCTAGAATGGACAGACGATGGTGCCATTAAACAGAGACTAGAGCCTCTTTGCATCCTCAACTAGCTCCTCAGATTTGTGTGCAGGGGTCTCATTTTAAAGTTGATTGAGACATATAGTTGCCGCCTCGGTTTGTCTTTGTCTAAGACTTGATATGTACCTTGGTTTGTATCCATTTGAGATTTGTTTTCATGGTTTGTATTTTTTTTTTTTTTTTTTTAAATATTTGCAACATTGAATTGGCTTTGCTACAGGTTTGTTAGCTGGGATTGTATTTGTGTAAGATTTAATTCCACTGTGTTTGTTATATTGTAGCAAAGATCTCTTATTCTAATGTAGGATCAGTCAAGTAAGGATGTTTGGTTCCAAACGGGCTCTAAATTTCATACCTGTGAAGATTGGTCCCGTTTCAGCTGCAAATGGATAATTTTATAACGCAAAATGGTTGAACTGAAAGTGATATAAAGTATTGAATGACTCGATTGCAAGGCCCAACGGTCTTTAAGAGATAAATAAGGGCAGGTGAATGGTGACGGAAGGTTATCATGCACAGGGCATTTTTATTTTCATTTTATTTATTCATTATTTATTTTGCCATTGATGCAAATCACTCCCTTTGGTGAAATAAGATGGGGAAAATTATTAGGTTGTCTGCGTTGCGGAACGTTTTCTAGTTTTCATATTTTTTATAACAGTTTTTATTTTTTATTGTTTTTTACAACACATTGATTAAGAAAGTGAGAACTATTTTTTTAAAATGAAATTTTAAAGCCGCATTAATATATATATATATATAGAATTTTGAATGTCTCTTCACAATGTTTATGAATTTATCTTTACTGTACAAAAATGATACAAAATAGTTTAAATTGTTTCTTAACACAATTTGGTCTTCATCAAATTCTAAATAATTTTTTTGTATGACCACAAAATAACATTTTCAAATGTAATCATTCTTCAAAACTTTAATATTATAAATAGTGTATTTGTATGATGATAACACAAAATTTTCACTGATAAACATGATTCAAAATTTTAATATCAAGCATGTAAAATCATAATTAAAATTAAAATATACATATAGATTATTTTATATGAAAATGAAATAAAATAAATATTCAATTTCTCTCTTTAAACATTCAATTATCATCAACAAATCCTTTTTTCCTTTACATTATCTTTTTCTTTCATATTTTTTTTAAGAAAAAAAAAAGGTTAAAAATACAATTAAGGAAAGATGGGCACTCCAATCAATCATCAACCCAAATGCTTCTCGATCTTGGAAAATCAAGGAGTACTAGAGTGGGGAGAGTGCATTGACTTCTACTCCATGGTTCTCATATTCCATTATTATTTTTTCCATTCGATGATATTCAATTTTTAAGTAGTGTAGTTAAGGGCATAATTGGATCATACCATGAAAAGTAATTGAACAAATACGAAGAAGAATGATTGAAAATAAAACATTAAATGTAAAAGTTATATACGAGATTAACTCCAATTACCAACACTATCTTTCACTTTGCATGTATAATTCAATTGGTTATCAATGACCAATCCTTTGGCAATTCAAGGACTTGTTTAATGACTATTAATCTTGAAAAAGGTTTTTGTTCCAAGCTTCTTGAAAGCAGTTTTTTAATCCTTTATAATAGAAAACTGTCTTTCTAATTAAAAAAAAAACATGTGATTTATTTTTAAAAATAATTTTAAGGTATTTTAATTATTTTTTGTATAAATTTTTTAGTAGTAATTGGAAATATGAAGAAGACTTAAAAAAAAATTGATAAGATTTTATATATAAGTGCATGATTCTTTTAAGAAGAATAAATGGAGAAAATTATTTTTTATATTTAAACTTTCAGTTTTCTTTCAAAAATTAATTGACAACTATATTTAGAAAAATATTGAAAATGAGGCTTTAATTTCAAACTTCGGTACCTACAATTAACCATACTTAATTTTGAGTATTTTTTTTTATCCCTAATACTTTTTGAAAACTAAACATTCCCTTAATGTGCATGGCTAAGGTAATGGAACATGCAATATTATGTAAGATCTATAATACCCAGATTCTACAATTTCATCTGAAGTATCTATGTCGACATCACATGGCATCAGTGTGGGAATGAGATTTTTGTTATATACTCCTATTTTGCTTAGATCAAGTGTTGTTGTTTGATTTTTTTTTTCATTGATATTCTTTTATTATTTCAACTTTCTTTGTAATAATTACATTGAAAAAAAAAGTTAGTGGAAAAGTGAATTGTTTGTAAAAATATTAGGAATAAAAGGAAAAAAATGGGATTAGGGAGAAGAATATATATAAAAGCTTTTAAAAAGGATATCTTCACTTCTAATTATTTTTAATTGATTTTTCTTTTATTATTTATTATCTCAGTACTCATATATATTTTTTACATCCTTTTTAACCAAATCCTCATATCCTAACATTTGAGTTATGAAGGATCAAACATTTGGACATATACCTGCACTTGAAACTCATATTACAACCCATACAATATAATTTAAGATGCCAATTTGCTAATGTTGAGTCATAGTAGAACAACTATTGCAAGTGGAGACACTTTATTAGATGTTGATTTTCTATTGATTTTTTTATATTACAATGCTAATTTTCTATAAATAGTTTGATGTGGGGAACCCAATATATAGGTTTGGATTTATCTAGCTACATCTGTGAAATATGACATGTTTTCTCTTTATTATATTCATATAACTTTTTTTATTGTTATTATTTTTAAGGTTATGTTTGGTTTCTCAAAAGCATTGAGGAAAGGAAAAAAATATTAAAGAAAATTTATCCTTCTATGTTTGGATGCTATGAAAAGAGATAAAGGTTGCAACTTGGACATATAGGATGAATTAGAAGACTAAACCACTCTCCGAACAAAAACCCTGTAGTGGAATCTCCTAAAGTTACCTTTGCCTCCTATAAAATTTGAGGGAAAGAAAATAGAAAAGTAAAAGATAATGAATATATAAAAACAAAATATATTTGATAATGGCTACTTCAATTCATCTTATTTGGCAATCTAAAAGCCAAATTTCATCACTACTTTCCTCACAAACCATTAGCAATCAATCACTAGAATTTAGTAGAAGCAGATCTTATATCTACCAAAAGCACATCCTATAAATGTGTTTTGATGTTGCTGCAACTGAACTGCTGCTTCCTCTAACCTACTCTATCCCTCTTGAAAATTCAAATTTGATAAGTAATTCTCTGATAAACACTAGAGCAGTTGCTTAAGACCAAACAAGAGTACATGATATTATCATTTGAATACTGAATTCATAAGCATACAGCAAGTTCACATCATCATTTATTCAAACAGAGTTTATGTTAGGTCCTGAGTTTCCTGTTCTCTGCAACCAAGCACAACCTGAAATAACTAAACAAACAACAATCAATAATACAATCAGCAAATTAACCATAATACATAGCTCAAGCTTAACTAGTATTGAATATGTAAATCTAAGCAACTTACTTCTACTTTGAGGTTGTTCCAGCCTCGACTTCTGGAGCCTTCAGGTAGTCATCAGGACCTAAGTTAATTTCCATTATACATTCTCTTAAACATTTTAAGATCCAAACGAAGTTTTAATTTTCCTTGATCCTCACCTCATTTTGCCCTAAGCAGTGATTTGTAGTCGATGGCCCATAAAAATAAAAAATGATCGGTATAAAAGTGGTTTTACCTTATAACACTCAGTTGATAGCATTTGTATTAAAACATATACATAAAAAATTAGCTGGTGTTTAAATATAAATAAAAAATGTGACGATGATAATGAAATATATAGTAAAAAAAGACTTTTAAAATAACTACATACCAAGTGCTAGTTGAAGAGTTACATCAAGAGATTCTTTAGGTTCTTTAAAAGTAATTTTTAAAGCTTTGTTAAATACCAAATTTTTGTAAGGAAATGCTTACAATACTTAAAAATACTTCTAACCCTCTTAATAATATTTACAAACATATTTTAGGTGAAAAAAAAATAAAATTATTCATTTTATATCATATGACATGCATTGAGAAAAATTTTAATGTAAAAATAAATATTTTCCCCTTAATTTTGTACAAAAATTGAGGTGTAGATTGCAATATTATAGGAGAACCTTGAAATAATAGAAAATGACTGCATGTTAATAGAATAATTAAGAAATTGTTAGAACATCATATAAGAAAAAACAAATGATTTCTCAAAATTTAGTTGAGGAGGAAGGACACTTGTGGAAGATTTTCGTGATGTTATTTAGAAAAATATCATAAGAATTAGGTTACAAAACTTATATTAATAATATGTTTTACATTTAGGCTATGTTGTGTTCCTGAAAATTTTGAGAAAAAATACGAGAAAAAGTAAAGAAAAATAAAAAGTAGGTTTAAAGTCAATAAATTATTTTCATATATTACAAATTTATTTTAATTCTTTTATATAAAACATTAAATAATTTTAAAATGTATAAGTTTCTAGCAATTTTAATTATATTTGATTTTTTCCACGTTTTCTATGATAAAACAAAACATAAGAAAATCACTTTTCTTAATATTTTTTTCTTTTCTTGATCCATGATTTCATTAACCAAACATAGTCATAAGGCATGTTTGTAATGCCATGCTTCGCATTGACTTTAGTTTCTAATTTGCAACCATAAGAGTCTTTTCAACATAACCATGATCAACTCTCATCTCAGAATATTAGTGACCAATGTTAAAAGATTGTTACTTTTTTGCACCAACTGAAAATGAACAAATAAGATGCTCGACTAAATTAAACTTTTACTTGAGTCTATAAACTAGAAAATAACTAAAATCGAAATAAAAAAAAACATAAAATAAATTCAAATTTAAAGAGTATAAATAGAAACAAAATGTTTTTTTTTTAATGCTATTGTGAGTGCATGCCATGTGGCTCCACCTATTAGAAAAAAAGGCTTCATGTGATCCTACCACAAGGATTTTTGACATAAATAAATAAAACATGCATAAAAGGATACACATACATATGTGTATTAAAATGAAGGGAAATTAAAGATATTTAGAACAAGATATATCTCTACAAGATGACTTCCTATATCAATGATAGTTTCAAGACTATACTTTTAAACTTTCTCTAGATTATGATTTAAACAAATTATTATTATTATTGAAAATATATATTTTGCATAAATCTAATTTATTAATTATAAAACATTTAGTTGTCAAATGGATCAACAAAATAATTTGACATTTTTTTATTTTAATTGAAATAAATTTTATGAACACTTGTCAAGTAGCAAGAAGTTTTATTACCTTCTAAATTATCCTTTGTATGTTTATTAGGGCCATGAATGACATTGCTTAAGGGGATAGCTCGATCTTTGCGTTCCCCTACCTTTCAAACCCTATATTTTAAGACATAAGGGTTAATATAGCTCCAACTTTTAAGCATAGGCAATGAAAAAGGCCCTATGCTTTCACCAAGAGGGCCCTAGCAATGCCATGCTTTACATCTAGGCCTAGCTCTAGCTTGCTTCCTTCTTGTTTTCTTCCTCAAGATCCTGTTTGCTATCATTTTTATTTGAGTCAGTAAATTGAGCTCTTGATGCTTCTTGTCTTTTAGGATCAAAGTAAGGCTTCTTTTAATATGTATTTATTGGAAGAATTTAATCAAATGGATTCATGGTGATGAAAAATAAGGCTTTTGGGTTACCTTCTGAAATACCCAAGAATTGGTTGTTTCATTGACCAATTTTTTCGTGTCAAATCATGAATGAAACTACGAATATGAAAACCATTATTTTCTTATAGCACAAGAGCCTTGACCTTCGTTTTCATGGAGAAAACAAAAAAAAAAAAAATTCAAGAGAAAGGATTTTGGATTTATTAGAAAGAAAAATGTATTCTTTCTTTTTGTTTTTTAGGGAAACATATTCTTCACTTTTTCGTTTTTAGGGAGAGAAAGAAAAAAAACATTTTTTTTAAATTTATTAATAGTGCCATGGTAGTTTTAAAACTCCTAGAAATTGCTTCCCTTATTTCTTTTATTTACTAGATCGGATCAAGTTAACCTACTTGGGCACCCAAACCCAACTCCAACACATAGGAATATGAGTCTTAGATTGCTAAAGTTGCTTCCTAAATTATAAACTAGATTACAAGCAAAAAAAAAAGAATATAAGGCTGAAGAAAGAACAAGCAAAATACTTTTGGTAATGGATTATGCAAATTCCTTTTATAGGGAAGTGCAGGCTAAAACTCAAATCTTCAACTATCTTTGTTATCAAATGGTATAATTAAATTCAATACTTAAAATTAACATGATATCAAACTCTTTTCAATTTAATTAATTAAACACTTATAATGTGTAGCTATTATCAAACACCCCCTAAGTATTTTATAGAAATTTTGAGCAATATCAGAATTGTTGGATAGAAATTTGAAAAGAATTATCAATATGACAAAAATTGATCAAAACTCATATAAATATTGAAAAACAATATCTAAGAAATGGTAAAATAAACAATAATATACATATTCAAGTTGTTATTTTCAAGAATGCAATATATGTATGGTAAACTTTGTGATGTTAGGTATAATATTTATCAATAAGAAATATAAATATTGAAAGTATATACTTAATACTAATAGGATATATGACAAAATTAGTGACACTGGTTAAGCATAAAAGTTAATAATAAATACGAATGTGGAAACAAAAAATTTATTTCATTGAATAGTATTATTTGAAAACATTTTTTTTTTCAATATTTAAAACACTTTATATTTAGTTTGAATTTTAGCCAAAAAAATATTTATATTAAAAAATTGACTAAGAATTATTGTAATTAATGTTATTCAAAATTTTGTTAACCTAACTTAAATTATTTTAAATTCCTTTAATATACTTATTGTAGACCCTCAATTTTGTCCTTTTAGCACATGTCTTTCAATTGACATCCGATGCTCTACAATAGTTCCTTGGTGGCCCATTACAACTCGTACAACTTACCTTTTTCTGAGTCAGTCCGGAGACTTCGGTTAAGAGATTTATCTGACCCCTTATTGTGACATTTGGCAACCCTAATTTAGACTTAGGTTTTTCATTCACTTTTAGGATAGTTTTAGATACACTTGGCCCATTAGGCACCACCCTATGCCTACTTAGGTCCACTTAGCCCTATTTAGGCACACTTGGCCCATTCGACACTTCTAGACTCACTTTTTATATGACTTGCATGATTGCATGACCTATAGGACTTGTGTGGCTTTCTTCATTATTTTTAATTCATTTTTATTTTGTTTTATTTTATTTTTATTTTTCTCTATTTTATTTTTATTTTTCTCTATTTTACTTTATTTTATCATAAGTTTTCTAAATCATATTTCTTGACTTTTTGGGCAGATCACCATAATTTTGAAGAAAGGAAAGGGGGGATTTTCCTTTTTTTTGTTGGAACAAATTTAGGTTTTGGAGGGTGGTATATACGTAAGAGAGGATGCTTCGAAAAAGGGGATTTTTGGACAAAGGGGACTGGCAGCACGCATGGAAGGATGAATGAAGAAGCAATATTGGAAAAGATCCCTTTGCATACAGGCTGCCATTTTTTTTTTATTTTTTGAATAAAATTAAAAAAAAATGGCAAAAAAAAAAAAGGAAAGGAAAGGTTGTTTCCTTTGTTTGATTAGATTGGAGGCTGATAATATATATACGTAAGAAAAGAAGAAAAAAGGAGGGGAGATAGTCTTGGTAGGGAGAGGAAGAAAGATAGCAAAAAAGGGATTTTTTTTTAAGAAGACTTTTAGCACGTTGAGGAAGGGAAAGGAGAAGGGTGATTCATCAACCTGCAGCTGCCTAGAGGTAAGTCCATCATTGCAAAATATCTACTCCTTTCCAGATTTCTTTTGTTTGATATTACTAAGATTCGTTGGATGCCTTGGTGTAGTCATCAGAGACATATTTGCTAGTCTTAGGTTTGTTTGGGCAAGGTCATAGTGTGTTCATGTTTCACTTTTATTGATCTTTGTCAAGATTAGTTTGGTACTGCTTTAGTCTCTCTGTGGGATGTCTTCGGTTATGTTTTGATTTCTATTTGAGATATGTTTGATTCCTATTCGAAATATGTTTGATTTCACCCACCTATTTAAACATGTTGATTCAAAACATGAAACATGGCTTTTATTGGTTTCTTTCGTTTATTTTCTATGTGCCCTGTTTTTGGATACCTTCCCCTGTTTCTGGTGTTGTTTATATGTGGTGACTCTACTGGACATCGTTGGAGCATGGTTTTCCTGGACCTGGCCCGTGTGCAGAACCACCAATACATAACACATTGGGACCTTCCCACTGAGTGCTTGCAACAAGAGATGAGTCCACGGCTCTTGCTCTTAGTAGGATCTGGGATATTTTGAGTAATGAAATGATTGAAGCCGGGTCAAGATTAAATCTATCTCCGCCATGGATCGCCAATCTTTCGTCAAATATGTGTTCCCCGTCGAGCGGTTGCCAGAATGAGTTCGTTTCGTGCTTCAAAGCAACAGGGGTTGTCATATTTTACCCGATTTACAATGATTTTTCACCGTTATCTGTTAATGTCAACAAATCATTTCGGGTGTCCTTTCCATTTCGACCGGTGCTGGGTGAGACACCTCCAACTTCTGGGTTGGGAGAAGTGGTGAAGTTATTTGTGAAGTATTTGAATTTGAGTGCGGGTGCAGTCACTGGTGGGTCTGATTTGGTTGAATATGGTGGGGGTCCAAGGTGGAAAATTTCAGGTCCAGTTGATGTTGTAAAGGGAAGAGAGAAGAAATCTATATCTGATGCTTTTTGACTATGTTTTGCATCAAATTAATGAAACATGCATAGCTACCAGTGTCTCCGAATATACTGATGATGAGATTTCAACCCCTTGCCACCCTACTCACTCTTGCAGATGCACCTAAAGCCTTTTATATCTCTGTTAAGCTTGGGGTGGAAGGCATTGGGGAGATACTGAAAAGATCGATTTCTGCTGCCTTGACTAGATATCCAAACTGCAAACGGCTAAATGTGCTTTTGGAAAAGATTACGGAGAAATTTGATCCACTTATAAGTTCATTCACTCATTGAGACAAAGAGTTCACTCATATGATACAGATAACTACGTCTTATCAGTTTTTGGGTGGCATTGAGAGTGGAATTCTTGGTCACAGTGTTGGCATGAAAGCAAAGCCCTCATGGGCCATTTTACATTCTATTCTTCATTTGGATAGAATTGCTTACCGGCACAATGGGTACACCTGGTTGGGTGATTTGCTAATTGCAGCTAGTATATGGTCAACTGTAAGAAACCTGCAGTGGCAAATTGCTCTTGCTGGTGTTCATGTTTCTTCGATTTCTTCAAGACCCCCTTTGTCCATCTCACTTATATGTGGGCTTCTGAAGTCAAGACATAACATCATCAGGTGGGGCTTCCTATTTGTTCTGGAGAGACCTCTCATGCGATACAAGTTTTTGTTAGATGAGAATGAACAACAATACTCAAGCGGCAGTGAAGTTGGACAAATACATGAAGATAACCGTCTTGAGAAAGCAAATGTGGTGATAGATATTATGAGCAGTGCATTGTCCTTGGTGGCTCAGAAAGAAACAAATCGCATCAATATTTTAAAGATGTGTGACATTTTCTTCTCACAATTGTGCCTGAAAGTTCTTCCTGCAACAACAACTCCCATCTCAGATAATAAGCACTATAGTCTAATTTTTGGAAGCTCAGGGGAGAATAAAAAGGTTGATACTAGTGAATGTATCTCTCAAGAAGTGAATTGCCACTGGGATGAGTTCATGGATGAATTTGATAGCAGATTTGGCTACAATAGTAGTACTCCTCGGATTTGTGAGACAGCATCTATAGCAGCATTGCTTTCGTGATGACAGGCTGTAGTTCCAATGCAATTAGTAGCACGTGTACCTGCTCCTTTATTTTACTGGCCATTAATTCAACTTGCTAGTGCAGCTACTGATGATATTACTGTGGGTGTTGCTGTTGGAAGCAAAAGAAGAGGAAAACTACCTGGCGTCACATTAGACATCCGGGCCAGCCTTCTTTTACTCTTAATAGCTTTTCTTTTGAAGAGAATGATGACAGAAGAACCTGAGAAATATTAATGAATGCTTCAGAATCTTACTTTTAGAGCTCAGCAGAGCAACAATGAAAAGCTGTTGGAGAATCCATACCTTCAGATGCGTGGCATAATACAGCTGTCAAATGATCTCAGGACTGGGTTATAATTTGATTTTTTTGGAAATATACTTTGCTTGACTTGGAGAAGCTGCATGCTAAGTGAGTTGGTGTTTCATCACTCCTGGTGCGTATGATGTTTCAGCACCTGGCATTAGCTGGTTGAAGTTTGCAACACCTATAATTGAAGGATGCATTACTTTTTAAGCATGCATAAAATATTTGGGATTTGATTTACTGAAGTACTTCAATCTGGCTGGAATATAGTAAAGCTGAGCATATGAGATGAATTAAGATACTGGGTGACTGATGGCTAATTGAGCACCATATATGCTTCAACAGCAGCCATAAATCCTGTGGATTTTTTTTAGATTCCTAGAAAATGGTGAACCAATTTATTGTCCAATTTCCATATCTCAATCTCCGAATTATACATCAATATGATGGATTGATGAGAGATTCTTTCATACAATGAAATTTATGAAGTTCTATATTCAACGGAAAGTTTGGGGCTGGACGCTTCTCATTGAAGTTTAGCCAGGGGATGAGATGTCTAGTAACTTCTCCAAGTAGCTTGATTCTTCAATTTATTCAACTTATAAGCAGTTGTTGGATGTTTCAGACCAGGGAATTGAAAATCCTTCAGTTATTGGTGCACACTATTCCATCAGAAGACTACTCGGGCAACTCTAGGGGCTCAATATGAAGAATTCACAGAGAAGCAGGAGTTGGATTTGAGCTACAATCAACTATCTGGAGAATAACCTGGATTTAATTTTCTGTACGCCCTTGAGGTCCCCAAGCTCAACAACAACAAATTTACTGGATAATTTGCTGAAAGGAGATCCTTTAGTTCCAATTGAATTGGATTTGAGTGCCAACAATCTTTCAGGGCTACTAAATATGATCACATCAATAACTTCAAACATCCTTAATCTCTCCTCAAATGAGCTCTCAGGAGAGCTTCCACTACTGACTGGCAGCTGCACTGTACTAGACTTCCCCATGGGAGAAACAACAGGTAACCCTTGAGTGGGGATCATTGGCAAACTCCATTTGGATCCAGAAGCTCCAGAAGAACAGCTCTCATATTAGGAACTGATTGTCCTTTCCATCACCAGAAGCAAACATTTGGGGTTTATGATCAGATACCTACTATCTAAATCCTAGGTATGCCATAAAGCTCGGATCATACCAAGATGCTTTACACAATTCAGAAAGACGGACAAATAAAATCCATGGCCAATGACTATACAAAATGATCTGGTGGTGATTATTGAGCTTCTTGATACGCTGGTCAGTTGTTTGGTTGCTGGAAGGGGGGAGCTAAAGGGAGTCAATTGCTGGAAAATATGCTTTGTACAGCTGAAAACTGGTTTTCTCATTCAATTCTGAAGGACAAGGAGAAAGTGAATTGCCTGAAGGGTTCAAACAAGATGCCCATTGTTTAGAGAAGTCATCAGAATCAATTTCCTCAAGATCTCTAGAAGCTGTTAAAAAAAAAAAGAAAAAAAAAACCTGTACCAGATTCTGAGTTGAAGGTAACAACAAGCAGCGTTGAGGTTGGATCAGTGGAAACTGCACAGGAGGTGGATGTCTCTGTCAGTTATTGCATAGAAATTGTTAGGACTGCTGAAAATTCAGTGGCACCTACTCCCACAACTTTGAAATCTATAAACGTTGAAACTATTCCATCCAGTCAAACCAAGTATTCTGATCTTTTGGCATGGTATTATGCCTTGAAGAAGCAACATGTGCTTGCAGCTCATGTATTACTAAGACTGATAGAGGGGCGCTCGACGGATGTAAGAGATGTCCCTACTTTAAAGCAGAGGTGCCAGTACCTGAGTAATGCAGTTCTGCAGGGAAAGAATGCAAGCAATAGTAGTATCCTATTAGGTTCTGTCCGGGGTACCTCTGGCAATGGACTGCTGGATTTGCTTGAAGGGAAGTTTGTTGTTCTCCGGTTTCAAATAAAGATCAAAGGGGGATTGGAGGCTATAGTTTCCAGGTTAAAATCTTCCAACGTTACATCTGAATCTGTCCAGAATGAATCATGCTCTGAGAGCAACCTGAATGCTGATACGATTTTGCAAACACTGTTCAAGCAAAGATTGTGGCACTCATTGATCCTGAGAATATTAAATCTTCTAAAGAGAGTTTGTGGTTCTTCCGACAAATAATTTTCTTTCATCAAAACTGCTGGTTAAAATTTTAAATGAACATCCCCAAGAGTTCAATGGGATGTGCCTTTACCCGTCTTGGAGCCATGAACGAAAGCCTCCATGCTATTCAGCAAATGTTTCTTGAATGTCATAGTCCTCTTTGATCCAGTATTCAGCTTTGAGTGATCCTCTTCATAGGAAAGAAAAAGGGAAGTGACAATTCAGCTTCTTTTGGTATGAATGAAGATGAGGATTCCGGTATTCAGATGTTATTCTCAGAGAATGACCCTCCGAATTTTGATTATGATGTTTTATCATGTTCTCATAATGGTTTGAATGAAGATTGTGGCATCCGAACAAAGAGTAGTTCGCAAACAGAACCCATTTGTCTTCTACAAAGTTCCGGAAAAATTGTGCTGAATAATTTAAGGGCGGAAGATAATATTGACGAGTTTCTAATAGAAGCAAGCTCATCACTTACAGCATGGAATAAGGTATCTCAGACTGTGGTGCAGACTGTGATGCCTTCATGCTGGGAAGCATACAAGCAGACAGATGTTCTCCAGTTTTGTTGCAAGCATGATCTGGATTGAATATGGACACATGTGCAATCTCGAATGCTGATATGTAGCAGCATCTATTATGCCATTAGCCAAATTTTGTAGCTTTTGTTGTTCTATTAATATTTCGTACTGTATTCAGGATGACAGAGTGCTTGATACTTCTGGTGACGCATTGACAAAATGGTTATACCAAGACAGGTTTGAACTGAATGTTGAATTTGTACGAGAAATCATAAAACGCCTTCCTGGAATTCATGCCTGTTCAAAATATGAATTTCTGAATAAAAGAACTCACAATTCAATACTACAAACAGTTAGAAGTGGGCTTCTTCCGGTTAAAAGGAAGAGTGAGGCACTGAGCAGCAGTATCTATACTGCTAATAGACCTCTAGTTCAAAAGACATCAGCCAATGAAGCACAGAGTATAAATTTCCAAGTGGCAAAGCTCGCCTTGAGAGTTTATATGCAATAAACTCATCATACTTGATTTTAAGAAGAAAGTTGAAGACACCCTGAGGCTGCACTCCTAGTTACATTGTCAGTCTTCTGTTTCAAATATCATAGTTAGCGTCCATTCCAATCCTTAGAACCATGGATATTTCCCCAAGTTGATTAGAAGGTTTGGTTCCTGTAGACGAAACCATGTCCGAAACCATGTCCGCTAGTGACTCCATGAAGAGTCCAGAATTTGAATACGTTGACGATCATGTTGCTCTTGTAGTTTGCCTCTTTGAGATGAAGAGGGGCATTAATTTCAATCTTTGGAAGCATTTGAAAAAAACCAGATTTATCAAGAGATGACATGGGAGGCGGACATGACTAAGTTCTCTGGAACACTTAGAAGCGTAAGTCAGAATTTCAGCCTTGCTGCAATTTATGACACCGAAATTGCCAACAATTCCGCCACCTACAGAAAATTCTAATGTTTGATTTGAATGCTGATGAAAAGCACATTGTTTTTGCAAAGTTCTCAGAGAAGCACCGGTTATTCCATCTATTGTACGTGTGCGACATGAAGTCCAATGACAGATTTGCTCCTCGAAGATGCCATGATTGAAATGAGGATGATGATGCTTTGGTTAGTGGGAACATTAAATCATTAGATCTAAAGAAATCAACTAGGTAAAAGTTTGATTGATCTTGCTATGCTCGAGATAACTTCCAGTGCTAACAGCATGCACCAGGCTGAACCTTTCTTCCCAGAGTCCATTGGGTTGGTGGATTTTGAAGACGATTTTACTACTTATAGTAAGTCGAAGCAAGTCAAATCCAGCAGTAGTGATGTTGAGACACAATGCAAATCAATTAGTTCCTTGAATTTAAACAGCAAAGCTGCAATAAACATTCAAATGTCCACTCTTCCTAATCCTTTACCAGCACCAAGCAGTTAATGGAATGACCAGAACGCAAAAGGTAATCCTCTCCCCGGAAATGCAAAGTTTCAAGAAATGAGAAACTGCCGACAGAATTGGGTAAAAATCAGGGCTCGCCACTGCCAG
Organism: Vitis cinerea; assembly: GCA_022059055.1. Lineage (NCBI taxonomy): Eukaryota > Viridiplantae > Streptophyta > Magnoliopsida > Vitales > Vitaceae > Vitis > Vitis cinerea. The sequence continues at coordinate 19,416 of JAJJMJ010022117.1, read as the reverse complement.
TGACTCTAATGACGCTGCTGATTCTGGATTCAGGTTAAAAGATTTAAACATAATGTTACTCAGTTCAACAGAACACACCAGCAAGCTTACTTAGTTCAACATAACATACCAGTAGAGGTGGCAGGTCCAGGTATCAGAAGGAATGGGGTAACTTAGCAATGAGAGCAAGTGAAAAACCTACAGATTGCCCAAATGTTTCTAAGATTACTCACAGATACGTTCCAGATTCTCAAGGATCCCGTCAATACTGTCGAGCTTGTCAGGAAGTAGGAGGGACTGCAGCAACTTCAGACCTTTGCACATGATGAATACCTGCAATTTGTCAGAACTGAGATGACTCCCCAGAACTTGCAGAATTTGTACTCCCAATTACAGCAAGAATAGAAAGTCCTACCTTCAGATACAGAATTGGACCCCAAAGGTTGAAATACGTGGTGATATCCAAGCGTGACTTGGAAAATGAAGCAAAGGAGTCAGAATTATAAAGTAAAACTGTAGTTGAAAAATCCTGAATTGGCAGAGGGGGGGTTTCAAGAAATGGGGAAGAGCCCAAGAACATAATGATCCAGAGCACTTAAATGCATACGAGAGAGCAGAAGGCAAAAATCCAAAGAGAACAACAGTAGCATCTACGACCGCTAGATATGCAAGTCATAATCACATCCCTGGACTGCCTTCTGAAAGTGGCCATCCCGGCATACACTCTCCTTTTCCTCCTACACCCCTCGTCCTCATCATGCTTCTGCATACTTTAAACTTGTGCTTTTCAAAAATCATATTATCCAAATAATCCTTTAAAGAAACATCCTCAATCCTTCTTTAAGCAGTAAGATCCAGATTTTAACAAAATTTTGCTATCATTTTCCTTCTGGCACAGGTTTTCACCATTTTCTTTGATTTCCAACCATTTTCTTGATCTTTCTCGATTTTCCCAAGCATGAATAAATTTCATGATTCCAAACAATGGAATTCATGTAACCAACTCATGCGAAATTAATTAGGGCTTTGGTGGGGGCCCGACATTCATGATACTCTCTTCAATCTTGTTTGCTTGATGTGTTGATTCTTGATTCCTCTTGATGATATGTATGAATTTGTTTTATATTTATTATTGGGCTAACCTTGTTTCCCATAAAGGCGCATTAGTTTGCTATCCAGGTACACTCCTTCTTACCTGTTTTCGAGAATTCTATGGACACATATGCTACTGATGACTATACCCATACATGATGTGATTCTTGGTATATAGATGTATGTTTGACTTGCTTGGAAAAAAATGCATGTTGTGAGATATATCTCTATATTAACTTTGATGTCTTATGATAGCGCTTGAGGGCAGTCCAGGTACGTATCTTAACTCTCCTTTATTGTGATTTGATCTTGTTTAGCATGTAATTTTTTTGAAATCACCTAGCCTACTTAGGTATCTATAATTAACCGATTAACTGCCACATTTCCCTTAACTTAATTAGTAGAGACCTTTATAGGGCTTAGAGGGGTACTACCTTTTAAAGGTACCTTCCCAATAAGCAACCTGATCCCCGGACTTAGACTCGGGTTTTTCAAAGACATGTTTTTTTCTAAAAATTATGGAGTCATTTTTTAGGGTTTTATTTCTTGTTTTATTTTCCCTTTCAAAAATAAAATAAAATAAGTGGCGACTCCAACTTTTTTCCAAAAATTAATTTTTCAAAAATAAAAAGCGAGTCTTGCCGATCGAGTGGGACGCATGTGAAAAATGCAGGTCCACAAATTGGCGACTCCACTGGGGATTTTGAGGATCAAGCTTGAACACTAGTTGAGGAAAATGTGGTGTTTAATTGGTCGATTAGAGGGTACCTCCTTTTTTCAAGGCAAGGTGATTCGATTTGTTTGCTTGTTTGGTTTGATGTCCTAACATGTTTGATTGCCTTGAATGATCACTTGATTGATTGCTCACTTCAGCATGATTCACTCTCACATATGCTAAATGGGACTTTGATTGTATGATACTTATCTGCTGGGTATGACTGTTTGTTGCATGACAACCCTTTCTCTTGCATGTTTGTATGATTGCTTGTCTTTGTTCACTATCTCACTTTAGATCTTAGGTTTTTCGGATGCACCCACATCCTTCATTGTGCACTTTAGATTATCTCTGAGTATTGAGAGATGGGAGAGCCTTTCCCTTTAGGAAACCCCCTGGGAATGCGAGGAAGTGCATGTGTGGAGGTGATGACCACCTTGCATGGAAGCACCTTGTATCTTTGGAGGTGTGCAGAGGGTTGCATACCGCCGAAGGGTACGATCGCTTCTGCTAGGGATCCTTTGACCCACCCATTCTACCCTATAGAGCCGCCTTAACCTTGTAGGTTAGCCTAGACCCAATTAAGATTCCATTCCTACACGTGGGTGCATCTGTGGACCTTCAGAGCTGCCTTGGTCACAATTAGATTCGGTTATCCCTTCCTTAGTATTCTTTTGGTGTAATAAGAGATGGGTATCAGACTGAGTACATTTGGGTTATTTCTAGCACACTTATCATATGATTCATACAGAGTCACCTTCGTATTGTGCCTTATCCAGTGTTTCCATATTTGTAGGAGAGTTTACCGTGACCAGTCTGGATTCACCTTCGTGGATTAGAGTTGGAGGTAGATTGACCAAAGCATCAGATCAGTCAGACCAAAGATCAGATCAAGGGGATATGGATTCTCAGATAGTTACCGTTGACCAGTTTGCTGCGGCCATGGCTTCAATCCAGGAAGCTTTAGCTAGCCTTGGCCAGAGGATAGATGGACAGCAGGCCCGACAAGTCCCAATTCAGGAGGATACCCAGTTTGATACCACAGTACCACCACCACCTCCACCCAGTTAGTCAGCACCACAAGTTGTACCTTTTACTCTGCATAGTCAGACTGAGGTCGCACCACCTCCTGTTATAGTGCCTACCCCGATTTCAGAGGACCCACATGCTCATATGGATAGACTTGAGCAGAGGTTGAGATAGATGAGGACTTCAGAGGGAGCTATTACTTGGGAGGATTTTGATGGAGCACTAGTGGCTAGTCTACCGGCCAAGTTCAGGATGCTTGAGATTGAGAGATACACAGGCATAGGTTGTCATCGCATTCATTTGAGACTCTATAGTATGATTATGAGGGCCCATGGACTGGATGAGACCCAGATGATTATGCTTTTCCCTATGTCATTGAGTGGTGCGGCACAGTGTTGGTTCGCTTCATTGGATGTATTACGTCGTAGGACTTGGGATGACTTGGCCCAAGAGTTTTTGAGACAGTTTGCTTTTAACACTGTTATTGATGTTTCGAGGAGAGAGTTGGAGGCTTTGAGATAGAGACCAAAGGAGTCAGTCACTTCGTTCATCTCCCGCTGGAGGGAGAAGATTTCACAGATTATAGACCGTCATTCAGAGAGAGATCAGATTAGAATGATCATGAGGAGCTTACAGCTTAGACACTTGATGGGATTTCCTCATACGGATTTTGGATCTTTGGTACAGGCTTTGTATGATATAGAGGAAGGCATTGCTAGAGGATTGTGGTCTGAGTCTGAGTCTTCTCCTATTGATTCCAAGGGGAAGAAGCCTTCAAGAGGACAGAGATCAGGAGATGTTGGTGCTATCAGTTCAGTAGGGATGAGCCCCCTATACACTATCAGACAGTTGGGCAGACTCCTGGGTTCTACTATCCGCCATCACCCCACGTGCAGTATAGGCCACCTGTTCCCTCCAGATCCATGACTCCTACTTATCTATATCCAGTCTTACAACTTGTTTTTGCTGCACATGTCACAGAGAGACCTCCTGCCCCATATAGTCGAGCCCGAGCTCCGTAGACCACTACTTATGTACAGAGACCACCATGTCAGTTTGCTCAGTTGGGTATGCCTTTGAGTCAAGCTTTTCAGAAGCTCATGGAGGGTGGCTTGTTGACTTAGTTAGCTCCCAGGCCTTTACCCCAGCCCATACCACCTCGCTTCAGGATGGACTTATATTGTTCTTACCATCAGGGACCAGGGCATGATACGGGCCATTGCACTGCTTTGAGACATGCTATACAGGACTTGATAGACCAGGGTTTGGTTAACTTGGGGCAGCCAAGTGTGACCACTAACCCTCTTCCTACTCATTCTACACACGCAGTGCCTCCATCTCTAGGAGATATCCACCACATAGACCTTATAGAGGATGATAGTATACATATGTTGAGTTGGGATGATGGGTTACCCGAGCCGATTGTTTTGCATGATAGTTATGAGGTTGATGGGGTGTCATTAGGCCCTCAGGCTCCTACACCATTTAGTTTGATCCCAGACGAGACGCCATTCCAGTTGACTCATCCTACACCCTTGGCTATCGGATGCTAGGATATTTTTGTTCCGTTCACTTTATGCAGAGGATGATGATTCGGAGGGGAGAGAGATACAGATTGTGACTCGTAGTGGGAGGATAGCTCAGCCACCACCACCAACAGTCAGACCATTTGAGGGTCTACACTTATGTTTATTTTTTTAAAAAAAAATTAAAGCTATAAGTGAATTTAATAATTTTATTGAAAATTTTTTATTTTATTTAGTACAAAACATTAAATCATTAAAGAAATGTTAAAGAAGTTTTTATATAAATAGTTTATTTGAAAGTTCATTTTGAATGTATTTTTAAAATTAAATTTGTTTGACAATTTTTGGTATTAGTTTATAATTTTTTGTTGTCAATTTATTTACATTATAAAATATTTCAAAAATTATTTAAAAAATTACTAAACTCATTAAAAAAGAAAATAAAGTCCATTTGTTAAGTAAAAAAATTCATAAAAAATATAATCATGTGTAGAGGAGAAACAACATAGTTACTTTAGATTAGTTTTTAATACATGAATTCTTAGTGGTAATTGAATGATTTTTTGAGTTCCAAATTATTTTTTAGAATTAATAGACTTTTGAACTAATCTAACATATTAGGGCTTGCTAGTTTTCAAGTCTTTTTGTTTATTGGGACAATTTAGAAAAATATGACTCTACTCAAAAGAGAAATAATAAAGTCATTCTAAACTAATTTTTGTCTATCAAATTTTGTTATTAATTGAGTTTTTATTTGAATTTAAAATTATTTTAATTTTTTTAAAATTATTAATGAATCCAACTTATTCTAAGTCTCACTTGATTTTGAATTATTTGTTTAATAAAAATATTCTAAAAATTTTAGTTATATGTAAAGACCATACTAGTAAAGTCATTCAAGATAATGGTTTAGTGCATGAGTGTGGACCCCGCATTTTGGCTCATGCGTTTCCCACTCGATGGCAAGCTCGATTTTTATTTAAAAAAATGAGTTTTATTTCATTAAGAAAATGACTTGGAGTCGCCACTTATTTTTATTTTGTTTTTAAAGGGTAAATAAAATAAGAAAGAAAACCCTAAATGTGACTCCTTACTTTGGAAAAGGTGATCTGTGAAAAATCGGATCGAGTTCGGGGGTCAGGTTACTTATCGGGAAGGTACGGTAAAGACCGTAGCACCCCTCTAAGCCCCTAAAATCGGGTCTCTACTAATACAATGAAACTGACGTGGCAATCAACGAGAAAGTCAATGGATATTCACCTGAATCATGCACAATATGAGAATCAAAACACCCAATAGAGATTGACTAGAATGGGAGTGAATCGTACCTCGGCCACGAGCCACAATGCACTATCAAGAAACGGGATTAGTACACAATTAATGAATACAAAATATAGCTCATGCATATCGGAGTGCAAAACGAAAATCAAGCAAAATACATTAAGTACGACAGTTGACAATCGAAAAGGATCAAACATAGGGCCTCCACCAAAGCCCCAATTATTGCTCATGAATTAGTCTTACAAATTATGTGTTTTACAATTATGAAGAACTCATTACTGCTTACGTAAAATCAAGAAAATCAGAAGATTATTTAGGAACCGAAATGGGTTTAAAACTATTCGAGTGAAGACTGGATTCTTGGAGTTTATTTGAAAATTGGAGTTTTTGGAATTAAATTTAAAAGATTAGAGCTCCGGTAATTAAATTGAAATTTGTCAATGAAGATGAGAAATGAACTTTAGGAAATTGATCTGCGAGACTATGGATTTTGAAAGTTGAATTTGTAATAATAGTAATTATAAGAAATGAACTTTGAGAAATCGGACTGCGAAAATATAGATTTTGAAAGTCGAATTAATAATAATAATAATGATAAGAAATGAACTTTGAGAAATTAAACTGCGAGAATATAGATTTTGAAAGTTGAATTAATAATAATAGTAATGATAAGAAATGAACTTTGAGA